>JAOEHY010031027.1:0-82069 GCA_025447955.1 Psilopsiagon aurifrons
CAGGCTGAAAGTCAAAACCACAGCACTGCACCAGCTGCTAAGGAGAAAAATGACTGCTACTGCTGAACCCAGGACAGGCCTCAAACTGAGTCAGTGCTTTGGCTTTCACTGCGGTGCCTGGTGTAGTTGCTTCAGAATTGGAAGCTGTGTTAACTAAAGACTTTTGCATTTCCTGTGAAGAATGTAGGCAGCGTATCATGCCATGCGACAGGAATGCAGTCAGTGTTCATGTTCCGGTGATCTCTTTTGACCTTCAGCTACAACATCTAATTGTACAGGTTATGTAGGAAAGGCCAGTCTCATCCTACAGACATTTTTCTGTGGTTGCCTCAACAGAGGAACCATTTGGCTTCTGTGGACAGGGATTTGTATGATTGTAGAGCACCAAAGTTAGGCTACCGTTGTCTGCTGCAAAATGCAGTAGCTGCCTTTGCAATTTATAAAGAAACTTGATCAGGAGCAATATTTGTGACTTGAAGGACTGAAGGAAGTTGGAGATTTCACTGAAAGCTGCAGAAGTGGGAGGCTGACTGCCCACAATGTTTCTTTGCTGGAACAGCCATATAATAAAACTGGTATCAGCCAAGGTTATGTCAGGAAAGCCAAATGAATGTTGCTTTTACCTGGGGATCATTTTCTTTGTGTGAATCTCTACTGGGACTTTCTTGCAGAGAAAATGAACCCTAAGACTAGCGGCTCAGCTGGAACAAATCAATTCCACTAGCAATAGCAGGATTTTGTGCATACGATTATGTTCTGGGTCTATTTGAGCAAGGAAGGGTTTGGCAACAGAGGTGTGCAAGTATAATGTTTCTAGTGTAGATGAGGCATCAGTAAAGAGGCTGTACTGAAGACAGGCTGAATTACATTTGCTAAGTGGATGGAGCCCAGCAGGCAAATCACATTTCCCTTTAGAAGCCTGTCCCTGTGTACAGAACTGTCTGGTATCACAGTGCTTTTCAGATGTCTTTCAAACATTGACTGTTTTCAAAGCAAAGAAAGGTCAGGCATTTTTAGCACTGTGTCCACCCTTGCTACGTGGATCTCAGTGTGAAATCTGATTGTGCTGAGTCAGTGTCCCACACCTGAACATTTGCTCTCTCTTCCCACTGTTCCACTTCTCATTTTGTCTTGGACTTTCCTCTTCAGCCCCTTGAGTTTGCCATTTGTTGATTAACAAACTGGTGAACTGAAGAATCAGAAGGCCTTGTTGTCAGTTTGACTCACTTCTAATTAAAAGCTCTCGTCAGACACCCCTGGAGTCTGAGTGTGGCAGAAGAAATCAGTGAGTGACAGAGTTAAGTGCTAATGCACTTTGCAGTAATTATAGGCAGTGGGAATGTCTTTGAGGTCCTCTGAACTGCATAGGTATAAAGGGGCTGGATGTTACATCCTCCACTGGGGAAAAAGAAGCTGCCTTCGGATTAGTGATAAATAAAGAAAATCTGTGAAAGGTTGTTGAACTATGTGCTGTGGTTGAGTGCAGAGACATGCCCTGTTTGCTAACTGGGGTTTTAGTGGGTTTGTTTGGTTTTTTTGTTTTCTCCCTTTTGAGAATAATCCCACACTGTGCCAGGACTAAGTCTGATTTACCAAGCATTTGGGAATGCACAGTGCATAGTTCAGCCTCTTTGGTACAGTGCATATGAAAATACAGTACTGATGTACTTACTCCCTTCCATGCCACTAGGATTTTTGCAAGGTAAACTGAAGCACAGGCTAGGATCTTGTTGATGGCATGAGCAGGGCTCCTTGCCATTCAGGACAACTTCTCAGAAGTCAGATTAGCCAACCAGCGTCTGAACATGTTTTCAGCAGAGGGAGAATGCACCAGGGGGACTGTAAACATTCACATTTGTTCTTCTTCAAAGAGATGGCTCTGCTCTCATTACTTCCCCTCTCTCCTCTGCATGGCCCCAGTCCTGCCCTATTTAGACTCATGATTTACTGGGTTTCCTTGAACTCTGACCTGTGTCAATAGGACCTTGATGTAAACATCTTCCTGTGGCTACAAAGCTGTGACCTGTAGAAGCAGGTGGGGGTTGAGAATGGGGTTGGGGTGAGAGTCATGTCATTTGTTCAACCCTATTTTTGGCCCAGAGCCTTATTATGAAGACTACAGTTCCTAGCTCTCCCGAGCAGCAAGAGCCAAAGCACATAGAAGTCAAGAGGAGCCTTTCTGTTGACGTGAATGATCTTTGTACCAGGCCATATGTTTGCTGTGCAAACTGAAAGATAGCCCTCATAAAGCTCACCAAGTGAAAGAGAAAGATTTCCCTCCAGATGCATGGAGGTCCCGCTCTGTGGGTGATCTTCCTTTGCGAATGAAAGCAGATATGTGGTTCCTTGTGCAAGATGTGCTGCACAACAAAAGAGAGCTGGCATTGTGAAAGCCAGGCAGGGAAGTATCTGGCTCCAGACACGTAGGCAGAGCTCAGTGCCTAGCCCAGGAGGTGTTTTGTGTTTTGTTGTTCTCATTGGTGCGGGTGCCAGTATCACACTACAGCCCATCTGGGAGGATGCAATGTGCTTCTCTGGCGAGCAGGAGTCGAAGGCAAGTGGGTGCAGAGAGATGTTGGTTTTGCGCAACTCCTGGAGGTTATTTGGAAGGAGTCAAGTGTCAATCAGTGGTTATAGCATTCCTTCCAACCTGCATTGTGGAAATGCCAGCAGGGCTGCTCGCTTTTCCACAGTGTTTAGTTTGAAGTGAGGTTTCAGCCTGGCATTAGGACCATTGTGACTCCCACTATTTGCTGCTATTTACTTAAGAAGATGAATATTAAAAATGGTTTGGGTGCTCTGTTCTTCTACCTGAGAACAGCTCGTTTTCTTCAGGACTGCATCTGTTCCCGATACATTCGTATTTGTAACATGATTTTCTCCAAGAGCCGTTTATGAAGCCAGTATTGCGCGCATGAAATGAGATCTCAGACTGAAAAACTTGGATAGCATGGTTGCTCTGAGAAGCTCAGATACTCTGTCATTTTTCCCCAGAAAACCCTTCTCGCTGGTGAAAGCGAGACAATTTCTGTTCTTTCTACTGACCTCAACTCTGCTGAGCTCCTCTACAGAATAAAATCAGCTCAAAATTGCACACATAAATAGGTTTGCTTGGGTTTAGCCAGAACTCTAACTAAGTTAGCTTAATTTCTTGTCCTTCCCAACTTCAGCCAGGTAAAATGATTTGGTGTTTCAGCTGGCTACAGGGTGCTACAGACACTGAGTACCTGACAGGTTTTTTTAAGGCACTATCACAACATAAATGTTAATTAACCATTAAGTGAACAGCCCCTATCATGAAATTGTGGCATCAGCTTTCTTGAAATGTGCCAAAATCATTCAAGACAGTTTTTGGAGTAGACAGGGACTCCCTCCCCCCTTGCATACAGTTTTAGTTTGGCTCAGATGGTGGGTGAAGGTTTAGGTCAGCACTTGTGTTTTGTGTTAGTAGACAGCTGATGGTATTTGTTATCCTACCCAGAAGAAAGCTGAGGCAGAGGGCTGAGTCTGAATTCATTTGTATTTTCATGCCAGTAAAGTGCTAGTGAATTTACAGCTAAATTCAGGCAACTTAAAATGCCAGGCTTTGGTTGAACAATGTCGGTGTGATCGCCATTTAATGAGCAACCCCTCATCAGCTGAGCTGCGGTAGCCAAAACAGCATTCTTATGCCATCACATTCACAGCAGTTTAGATTTCCATGTTTAATTTGCTACTGGGGTAGACAGTGATTATTTACTGTGGCAAAGCAGTAGCTGTGATAGGTGCAGCAGCTCCGATGCATTTGGTTATGAGCCTTTATGCTAAAAGAGAGTGTAGCCAGAGTTGTTCTTTTGGAGCTGCCGATATCCAAAGCCATAAGCAAGATGCTGTGTATGGAGAAGGTAGAAAGCAAGTAGGAGTGTCACTGCGTGTCAGTGTTGAGATTATGCATCCCTGTGGACTCTACCAGCAGTAAAACCTTCCAGCAGAAGCGTGTGGAAAGCATTAGAGGACTGGGACTGGGAAGCAATTACAGACATGAGCAGTCACATAGCAGGCAGCAGAAAAGAAGTGTGGAAGGGGGTTACAAAGGAAGAGGGTCATCAGGCATGTGGTAATCTGGTGTGAAGAGCAGAAGCATTGCATGAGGTACACAAGTGGGACTTGTTCACCCTTCCTTGGTTGAAACCTCCATTGGGGTTTAGCAGTAGTAACAGCAGAAAGATGAGGACTTGCACAGACTCCTGGGGAAGAGCAACTGTCTTGGACAAAGGACACTGGAATCTCTAGTGACCTAGAGAGGAGGCTGCGAATAGTATTATATTGGCATGCTCAGCATGTAACAACAATTCCTCGGAGTCCTACTTCTTGTTTATTGGGTGGGGTTTTTTTCCTCTTTCTGCCTATCTCTGTAGTGGATATGAACCACAGCTGTTGACAAGGAAAACATGCAGTTGCTCTGCAGCAGCAAGAAGGAAAAATAAATCATTCTGCCCTCCAACCCTTCTGTTACTATTGCCTTACCAGCAACTATGCTAAGGTTAAAACCACACAGAGCTGCATGCGTAAATGACAAAGAATTTGCTCTGAACTGGAGCTCTCTGCCACTTGTGACAGATAAATTCTCTTTTATTTCTAATTACATTCCCCTTTGCAGGCAGCTCAGCTTTATGGTAGAATGGTTATTTCAGCAAAGTTGTTCCTGTTTTGTGCCAATACAGTGTTGGGAGAGCATGGCTGTAGCAGGAGTGGTGAGGACTGGGCATCAGATTGGTTGTCTGGATATCAGAGGGCGTTAATCGGCCTCTGTGCAACCGAGGGTGGAATTTGCTCCTCGAGATGTTTAATGATATAGTGCTCTTTTTGCCAGAGCACTCCCACTGCCCCTCCTGGTTCTCCCATCAGACATAGCTGCACATACTCCCCAAACAAACTCGAGCAGATAGTAAAATTTGCCCCAGAAGGCATGCATATTTTTGTGAACAGATCAGATGTGACCAAGGGCACAGTTTCAGTTTGTCATGGACAGATCTTCCTCTGGTTTATACTACAGATGCTCCTGCTCATTAGTGGAGTCACATTCATTTACACTAGCTGACAGTGTAGCCCTGTATTTTAGATGACTTTGGGGATATATATTTTTCCCCTTTTTGAAGCCTTCTGCCCTCAGGCTGCCATTCTGCCTGGCAAATGGATGTTTCCAAGAGCCATCCAAAGCCAATCTCTGTGTCCTGCGGTGAAAACAAGACCGACTGTATTCATTCTTACTTGTCACTCTCTAAAATATGTCTTCCTGATTAAGTTAGTGGACAAGAGCTAGTCACACACTACCATATGATACAAAGAATGTAAAGATGAATACTCTGCTCTCCATGACCTTTCCTCCTTCATGATCAAATTTTTTAGGGTTTTTTTTGCTGTTGTTGTTAAATACCTTCTGTCTTGAGAACTTTTCTTCCTTTGGCTGATCCTGCTGACTTCTGTGTGAGAACAGATCAGGACATGAGCAAGGACAGAATTCCAGTCTGTCTTGCACAGACAGCACATATTTCTGGTTTGCTGTAACTTTCATATCAGAGTAAGCACACAAATGGCACGTATAAAATCTTGATCCAGCGTACTACACATTGTACAGCAAATTTGGTGTTATTGGCCTACACTGCCTTTTATTTGCCCATTAAGACTTTAAAATCAAATAGCTTCACGAATTTCAAACCATCCAGTCTCCACTCTCCAGCTGGAAGATTGAAACTGGATTATAGGATAATCCCAAATGTCATCACAATTGCTACCTATGCTACATTAGCTCCTTTTGTTTGGAAAAATGGTGAAATAGTTGGGTTCGTTTTTTGGGGTTTTGCCTTTTTTAATTATCTATTTTCAGAGAGTCAGGTCAAACATTGCTGTCTGCCAAGATGAAAGTTATTGAAAAGTGATAGGTTTAGCAACCCATGGAAGATTTGCTCTGAAAACAGTTCTCCAGTACCATATTACAGCTTTACATCTATGTATGTGTCCAGGAAAAGGCTGGAAATTTTGTGTACTCAAGGGCTTGAAGATGCTGCTGAATGAAACTCAGAAGATTGTACTGCTACAAATTCTCCTTTGTCACTTGTTGACTTCCATCACCCGTGGCTTATATATCCTCTGATTCACCAAGATTGCAGAGGCTCCAGTTTCATATTTTGGTTATGTAGTAGTATCTTTTAAGGGGATTCTCTTCTCAGCCTTCTTTCTATTATATTAAGTACTTTAATATTTTCAGGTGTTTTCTCCTGGTCTCTTAGTTGTTTATGGCTCACTTTGGTCAAGTCTGGACCCAGAATTCTGAGATACTTTTGTGTATACAGTCAGATCACCTAGCCACTTCTCTGTAATATTCTCCTTGTATCCAAATAATGCATTAGCTGGCCTTGCCACAGATTTTGCCTGAGAATTCAAGTTGAGCTGGTCATCCTAAAGCTTTTGAAGACTGAAGTTTTGCACTGTTCCAACCTCATGCACACTGCATAGACCTGCCAAATGGTCACCTATTTGGTGAATGATACAGTTTATGCTCTCAACATTTATCTCTCTTCTCAGGATGTACAGTACTTCTTTAGGGACTGTAGCGATAGGACAAGCAGTAAGGGTTCAAACTTAAACAGGGGAAGTTTAGATTGGATATAAGGAGGAAGTTCTTTAATGTAAGGGTGGTAAGGCACTGGAATGGGTTGCCCAGGGAAGTTGTGAATGCTCCATCGCTGGCGGTGTTCAAGGCCAGGTTGGACAGAGCCTTGGGTGGCATGGTTTAGTGGGAGGTTGGAACTGAATGATCTTAAGGTCCTTTCCAACCCAGACTGCTCTATGATTCTATATGCAGTTTCCACAGTTTGCTTTTACTTCTGTCCTTTCAATGCTAGCACTGATAGTTTTTCCTTCCCCATACAGCAACAGGCTCATCCTGAACTAGAAATGAGTTTTTAAATGCTGCATTGTTGATTTTTTCTTGATGAGTCCCTGGTGTTTCAGTCTTCTAACTTGAGTTTTTTGCAGGCTGTGTTTTTTAAAGACTAATGACATTTTTCATCATCAATCTTCTCCTTGCTTTTCAGGGAACCTGTATATATATGCTTTTGCACAATGTTTTAGTATTACTTTCACACATCATTTCAGCCAAGACGGGGTCTTTTTTGCCACTAAGGAAGTTCAGGCTGCATGGGGTGCCCCAGTAAATGCTTCAATTAATCCCTGGAAACTTCTTTTTTCTTTAAAAACCCCAAAACAAAACACAAAATGCTGTGTTAGAGGCTTAAGGAGCAGTCATTGTCTATGCTAATGGCAGGGGATGGTTTGTCATTGAAAATAGATTCTCTGTGAAAAATCCCCAAGGTTGTCCAAGCAAATTGGGCTGAACTTGCTGTAGATAAAGTTTGTAAATCTCTCTTTCTCCTCCACATGGTCTGGAAATATTTAGCGCAGTAATGGCACTTACATATAAATATGTATAACATATATATAGTGCAGTAATGGCACAGCCGTTATAATCCATCCAGCCTTCCAGACACAGCTTTGTCTTTGGAGGATAGTAGATGTTTAATTCAGCAAATTCTATGGGGAGGACTCCTGGCAACTTCCTGTTCACCTACAAGTTAATTCTGCATCTCTCTGTTGATTCATCAGCCGTAGAAACCAGGATCCGAAGCTAGAAGTGGCAGCCACTTTAGGTTCTTCATTTGCAAAGAGTAATACTTTTATTTTGTCTATATTTTGTTACAAACTCGAATGGCATAGGCTAGAGCAGTCAAGCACACAAGGGACATTTGCTTTGTTTTCTACAAGAGTATGGATTTCAATGTTAATTCACCTCCTCAAGTCTGTCAAATAGTTGACAACTATGTCTTCTCCTTTCCTCCCCTAGTCATGCTGTAGTGGTGAATGAGTAGTTATAAAGGATAAGAGGGCACTTAGAAGTCTCAAAAACACCATGCAGAACACTGTTCGTTTCTTTTCTCTGAAGTTTAACTTCATGGAAGATGTGCATCAAAACTTCAGGGGTTTTGTATGTTATAAAGCTGTGTAGATGGAGTTAACTTCCCCTGAAGTTTGTTTTCTCATCTAGAGCAAAACACACATGCCCTTTTAGCTTGACTGTACCTGTGTATGGCATCCCTGGGATTAATGCCATGAATTAAAAATAAGTGCCTAATCTTCTCTAATGAGGAAGCTGACCAAGATGTGGCTGTGGTTTTATTAAATGTACTGTGCAGAAAGGATAAAAGGGACCTTAGAGGAGGAGAGTTTTGCTGGAATCATGGTCCAGTTGTTAGGCCAGTGGGGCATGCTATATTTTCCATTTCTCACATTGCCAGTAGGCACATGAGTAATCGTGTGGTAAGGGAAAGAAAGGAAGGGACTGAAAAGAGTGCAGAGGGGGAATGTGTTGTGGTTTAATGAATGCCGTGCTCCGGTCCAGGTGCTTGTTCCCAGCAAAGTGTCCGCGTGTCACTGATTATTTAGAGTCTCCAACACTTGCTCAAGGTGCCAGGAAATAAAAACAGACGCTGACATGTAGCGGGCACAGAATGAGATTGCAGCAGCGCAGATGCAAGGTTGGATTTCACGCTCCGGTGTTCGTTAACATGGCGCGAGGGGGATCGGTTTCAGAGAAGCCGACCGGGCTGCTCTCCAAATGAGGCGTTCCACATGATTTCACATCAAACAATCACTGGAGTGACACATTTGTTGTTTGATAATGCAGCGATGTGCTGGAGCTTTCATTGAGGATTTATTGATTGGGCTATTTTCCTGGTGTTTTTTAAGCTGCAGTATTGCAAATTCTGGATGGTGCGTTACCATGCTTCAGTGACTTGGAAAGGCACACAGCAGCCATTCGTCCTGATCAGTTACTGTCAAATACTTTCCCCCAGGCCCAGAAAAGAACTTCTCTTGCCTGGAGGAGTAGGTGTGTGCCATGAGAATGAAGCTCAGCATAAAACATAGCACTTGTTTGCCTGCCTATGAATTGATAGCCACAGGAGTGGACCTATTTGGTGCTGTGTCAGTGAAGTATAAAAACCTCGATGTGAGGTTTCTCTTCTGGGTGTTTTCATAGTAAATTTGGCCTTTGAGCCCCATTCAAAAAGGTTTGCCAGGGGTGGTAAGCCTTGCCAACTTCTTTCATGATCCAAAGACAAGTTCTTTATCTGGCAAGGCAAAAAACTTCATGAATTTAAAATTGACTTATGACTTGGAGATGAAAGAAATATGTCACAAGAAACCAAAAAAGCTGTTACAAAACAAGGCAATGGGTGTGTGTTTTTTATAGTATTTAATTATATTGGAAACGAGGTCAATTCTAAGAGTCCCAATGCAAACTGGGACTCTACTATAGTAGCCGGTGTGCTGTGAACAGAAAAATGATTGAGGCCTCAACTAACAGTTTATGAAAGCGGTCTGGAAACTTTTTCCCAGTGACGTTTTCAAATGGAAAATGAAATTTCCATAATAATATAAATCCATTAATTCAGAAAACTTCTGATTATGCCAAAAATATCAGCTCTTCTGTTGAGAAAATCCCAAAGAAATTTTATTCAAGTATGCATGATTCAAATTAAAGTATTTTGTTTTATTGACTCCGACTCAACTTACTTACTTTGCTTTGAGTCAGTTCAATAAGGTATTAAATTGCTTCTATTAATGCAGCAAGCACCTTCCAGCATTTATACTTCAGTCCTATGTTTTTTCCCATGGGCTATTTTCGTAGTGCAATACCTGTATCTCTTGTCCAGACTTGTTTGATCCATTGCAAGAGTCAGTCCTTCTGCATATCTATTAGAAGATGAAGTATGGCCGGGAACTACAGCTCCCATAAGGCAATGTGGGAGAGGAGGAGAAGGCAGTCTAGTGTCAAGATAACAAGATATGAAACATTTGGGGCTTTTCCAATACATGAAAATGGGCTGTTAAGTTTTTAAGAGTATTAGCATGTGTTGTTTGGATTTGACAGCCTGAAAATGAGACAGTTTGATGTTTTGGTCCATTAGACAATATTAAGAGGTGTAAACATTTTAGACCCAGGATATAAAACAAGTGTTGAAATGTCAGAACTTTCCATAGAGTGGAAATTCTGGATATTTCCATGTTCTTCAGTTTGTTCCATCTTCAAAGTTGTCTCAAGAACTCTGTGTTAGTCACTTTTGCATACTTTTAACGCATGCCTTTCTAAGGTCACTGGGCTATAACCATGCATTATTTATTTCAAGATATTTTGTATCTTTCTTCCCTAAATTTTTCCATCTTCCATTTTCAGCTCAATGAACTTACAGGTTTGCATGTTGCTTGCATGAGAAATAACACAGAACTAATACTAATGTTCCAGAAAGCCATTTAACCTGAAAGAAGGGCTCTGCTAGAAACTCTCTCTGGTTCAGATGAGGAAGAGGTCCCTAATTTCTTTGCTGCAGGGTATACTCTTGATATGCTTCTGGAGATTGGCCTTAATTCTGTTAGAACCACATGTTTTCACAACCTGAGGTTGTTTAGAGCCTGGCTGTTGGCTTGGGCTAATCTTTAAGTAGATCTCTAATGCATAAAAAGGGGAGTCTAATTTATTTATTATGAAATAAGTGGCATTCTCATTTTCCTGGTTTGAGTCAATTCTCTTTGGTGAAGAGGGAATTTTATGTCTTAAGACATGGAGCAGAGCTTACATAAATTCCTGGAGACTTGGAAGATTCTCCAGTATTTATAAGTGATAACACTGCTGTGATCAAACAGTTGTGAAGAGGGAATTTTATGTCTTAAGACATGGAGCAGAGCTTACATAAATACCTGGAGTCTTGGAAGATTCTCCAGTATTTATAAGTGATAACACTGCTGTGATCAAACAGTTGTGGTTTTGCCTTTGAACAATCTCCTTTCTTTGTGATCTTGTGCAGTGGGTGTGTCATTGAAAAGAGGGATTTGATGGTAAAATCCATTTCTGAAGGGAGACCTGTCTTCTAAGGCAGGGCCTGTAAGCAGAGTAAGTAAGGGCAGTGATTAAAATCTACCCACGCTGCTTTGATGGTGGAGAGGGGTAGTGTTACACAAGGGGAGCATGCACAAATTACTTGTGCAGCAGATAAGGGAAACCTCACCCCTTCTATCAGCAAAGAAGACAAATATTTAACTTGTGCCTCCTGAAAAATGATTCTTTTTTTATTATTATTGTGGAAGCAACAAAGGTACTAAATTCTTTTTTGATGTAAAGAGGCCATTATATTTTGGGGGCTCATTTAATAGATTTATTTTACCTTCATTACAAAGAGCGATGATGGCTTTAAAAGAAACTTTGCCAGCTCTTATACTTTATTGTCATGGTATCTCAGCCAAACCCAGGACATTTATAGACTTGAGCTCTCTGCAGTGGATGGAGGGACCACATTTCTTGCCTCCATGTGCTGAGCAGCAAGGAGTAAATCTGACAGCCTTATATGCCATGGGCTTGTCTCTTTTCTGCCTCTGGGGCTGGAGCATGGACTCAGAGGCAATAGAAAAGGGAGCCCTTGGTCATTGCCAGTGGGTCACATCCTGCCTGCAGGGCAGGCCTCATCAGGCGTCAGCCTGTCTGCTGCTAAAGATGACTCCCATCCAAATGGGAGAAGCCAAGCCAAGGAGAAAGTCCTGGCATCACCAGCAGAGAGTATCTGCCAGGCCTGGCTGTCACTGCGTATTGGAAAAGCATAGCCTTGTCTGTGTGGGGAATGACACAGATTCAGCAGATGACAGCCAGCAGTTGGCCCCACGAGCCTTGACCTTTGGGGCAGGTGGTAGGCCAGGCCAATGTTTGCCTTGGCCAGTCTAATCAGGGTTTATTCCTCATGGAAATGCCAATAAATCCCGACTGCTCTGTTCCCATAGCTCACAGTGTGCATTGGTGGGGTATACTGCATGGCATTGCTGGCATGATCTGACCCACTAACTGTCCTCTGTGGCAGCAACTAGTGGCATGTCTTGCTGCTCATGTCACCAGTTGGCTTGGAAAAAGCCTTAGTGGGGTAGTTTGTGCTTTATTTATTTCCCAGCAAAATCCTATTTTGTTGACAAATACAATGAGCAAATACCAGCTTTCTGAACATCTGTACTAAGGAGAAATGATTTCATTTGTGTCAAATAAATCTATCACATGCATATAAATGCACATTTTTCTCCATATATAACATTTATATGTATGTGTGTGTGGCATTAAAGAGTTAGTGCTGAGCTAGACAGGTAACACACCTTGTATCTGTGCTCTACAACAGTGGGCAGTTATCTTGCAGGGGGCTGGGCTTCCTTCATGTGTGTGGGGCAATGTTTACTTGAGGAGATTCCCTTTCTCTATTTTAAGAAAAATTTTATGAATATACTTTCTCATAAAATTAATAGGCTCAATGTAATGCAATGGTGCAGTTCTAAAGTATATCTATGTAGTATATTACTGTATATATGTATTATACAGTAAAACTTCAAGGCCACTTGGAGCTTTATATTCTCAAGAAAAACTGGGAAGCCTGTGTTGCTTTGGTTGCAAGATGCTGGAACAGAAAGAGATCAACATTTGGTTGGACTGACAAATGGAGCCCCAAATCTGAACTGCTGTAAAATACTAATATACTTGAGTTTAACACTTGGCACACTTGTTAAGTCCTGTTTGGTACAGGTTGAAATCTATATCAGTAAATCTTGTATATGCTCAAGTGGCAGATTCTTCCCCTCACTCTTGAAAGACAAAGGTCATAAATGGCATTTTTCTTGTGATCATAAGCCAGGTCCTGATCTTATTTCCACAGCTAAATTTCTGGAATAACATAATGTGTTTAATAGATTTGCTTCAGATCTTTTGGTCATGTGAATGATACCATGAAGGACTCTCCCATCCCATTTAGCGCACATTGCACTGACCCACTGAATCGAATTACAGGCTCAAAGAGGAAAATGTGCTTTTAAACGTGTGTGCTGATCACACACTGGTTCAGAACGATGGATGTGGCATGCAACTTGCTGCAGTTTATTGTCAGAATGTTTCATTAGTTAAAGCCAATGACAGAAGTTGATGCTTGGCCATCACCCAGTAAAGAAACCGTATCCCTCTGCAGAAGGCACTTTGAGTCCTTGGGAGGACTGCAGTGATAGATACATACATACATGCACATTCACCCATCCTGATATAGTAGATCTCCTCCCAAGCTTTCATCTAACTTTTGCTTTGGAAAATACCTCTGGCTGTACAAGGGAAAAGCTATATACCGAGTGAAGTCTAAAGTCTGTTCCTTTGCCCTCTTTTAGTTCATGCTTTGCTGTGTTGTTTGTCACCTTGTAGTTAGGGATGCACTGATATCCTAGCAGCTGCTGGTAGTTAACAGGAATTTATTTGAGAACCATTTAACATGAGGGTGACCTTGTGAATGAAATTCTGAATGAAATAGTTTGTTAGACACTTACTGCACAGTAAAGAGTGCTGCAATACTCTCTGTTCTCAGTAGCTGTGCTGCTGTCACTATTCCAAGCACTCAACAGTAATCATCCCTCAAACGTTGTACATCTGTTTTTATCAGAACTTTAGAAGAAATGTGTTGTTCTGTAATTGCACTTTAATTGGGAAATGCTAATGCATCACTCTACAATTACACCTAGAAGGCAATGGGGATAGATGGGTAAAGGAGAATTAATGGTTGATCTTCGCAGAAAGGAGCCCTGTATAAGCACTTTGTTATGCTCAAATCTCTTCCACCATAGGTTCATTTCTGTACTGTATGTCTTAGCACATGGAATCCTTGAGGCCAGAAAGCAGAAAGACACGTGGAGAGTTCAGCACACTGCATACTAGACTCTATGAAAGGTCAAAGAAAGATGATGAGACCTGTCAGAGCAGCTCCAGTCCTACCTGGTCAGGGTATGCAAGCAGTCTTTAAAAGAAAACACAAGCAAGCAATCCTTTTTTAGTATTTCCTATAGGACATACATACACCATGGTGTTTTTTTTCATTCCAGCTCCTTTGTAAGCCCATCACAAGACAGTTGCCTTCATCAGTTTTTGCCTGGTGCCTGAAGCCTAAATCTCAGATCGTACGTTTTGACTTATGTCTGCTGGTGCTGGTGTAGCTGCACTGATTCACAACAGTAGCATGATCTAATTACTCCTCCTAGTAACACATTCACAAAACCTTTCTGTCTGCTTTCCCTGGCACTGGGAGGATTGACTCCACATGGGCAGATTAAATCTCCATGAAGCCTGGTCCCTTTCTATTTCAAGGATGCCTACATTTTGATGTCTCACACTACTGGTTTTTGCTCTACCCTCAAGTCGATATTCCCAAGCAAAGTTCTCCAGACAGGCAGTTGGTAGCAATTTCTAATCTGCTGCATCACCATCTGCTGCTTTGCTTCTACTTCGTTGCTGCATTAGTCTGGGGGCCCCGGCTATAATGTGCTCTTGCTGGTACTTAACATTTGCTAAGAGGAATAGTTTACTGTTTTTCATTTTCCACTCTGTTTCTTCCCTTCTTGGCTCCAGTCTTTTGTCTTGTTTTCCCATTGTTGGGCATGGTGTCTGGTTTCTAGTAGCATATTAGTAATGTAGGAAAAATGAATATAATTGCAAAAATACCACACAAAGGACTCATATGTCGCTTTCATTGCTTAATCCGCTTGCTGGGAATAATTGAATGGGATTCCTTTTGTTTTGTAGCTGCTTGATTTGCTGGGTAGAAGTCCCCTCCTCCCATCTCTGACCTTGCAAGTACTGATGGGCAGACAAGCTTCAGAGAAATAAAGACTGAATCCAGCCCTTTGAAACTGAGCCTGCTCTGGAGAGTCAGAAATGCACAGTTGAAAGTAGTAATACTTGTCACTTCTCACGTCCTAGGTGCTTTGCAGACATTGGCAAAGATTTACCTGGACTGTGGTGTGAATTCTGCAAGTCAGTGATGATAAGCTCTGAGCTGCTTTTGCAAAAGCCTAGAGTAAGGCAGATACCAGGGGGGCTCTGCCACTTGAATGGGGAGAGCCTTTCCTAAGAGAGCCATAATTCAGTGGTGTAGTAGTGGGAGATAACCTTAGAAGAGACCTCTTCTGTCAAAAACACATTTTCCTATATAGCTGTTGCTAGTTTAGTTTAAACCTCACTGGTCCAAATGTGTGTCATCACCCTTGTTTTAGATAAATGTAGTTGTTCGAGGTGGGCTCAGAGCCACAGAGCTCCTATTCACACCAGTGAGTTTCAGCTTCTCCTCTGCACTACACCGTGATGTGAGATTGCTTTGCACAGCTCTGATAGTGTTAGTGCTCCTATTTGCCATCGCTTCAATTGCTTCTGCATTTGTTGGTTTTAACCAGAGCATAGCCAGAAGTAGAGTTGTAGGAGATCAGAGCAGGAGCAAGAGCTGCTGGGAATACTGCAAGGGAAAATGTGTCTGTGGGTTCCTGGACAAGCTGTTGGTGCTGTACCCAAAACTCTGGGTATCTATAGAGGGGCCTTGTTAGGAAGCTGCAGTTACTGTTGCTGCACTGGTTTGTAGTAGGAAAGGATATGCTGAGCGTGTGATGGCCCAGAGACACGCTTCGGGTCTTATTTGACTTGCTCATTGATGCAAACTTATCCAATGTGAGCATTTGGTCTTAATTAATTAACAACTGTTCATTTAATCCACACACACATATTGTTTTTCTCCTTTTAAAATATAAACCAACTGCATATGAAGTCTACTAACACATGGGTTCAAACTCCAGCACCTGCTCCTAATGGGAGCATAAGGAGCCTGTGTCTCAAGGCTCTGTGCTGGGGTAAGTTTGGGAGTTTTTCCTTCTCCCTTCCCTTCCAGTCAAATAGAGTAACTCAATACTGGCTTGCAAACAAATGGAGTCCGCTTTTTTCCTCAGTTCAGGTACAGAAATAAAGCAGGATCTGCAGAAAGGCATTTTTAAATGCTGAGTACCTCTCTCTGTGTGTTAAAAGTGAATAGTATATTGATGTAATGATGTCATTGCAAAAGGGCTAATATGGTCTCATTTGTTGGAAGCAGTAGGTTGCTTTGCCATGTGAATAGCATTGATCAGGTAGAGAAATGTTGCTCACAACCAACGGGCCCATGCCTCTAAAAGCACACTGATATATTGGTAGCTAGATAAAAAGCCACAATAATGTTGACAAGATGAAGACAGGGCCTTAAAGGAAGAGATTTAAAGAACTCCAGCTGTAAACCTTATCAACAGGAAGATCGAGAGGTGACTTAATTGCAGTGTGCAAGTACTTCATGGGCGGAAGATACAGGATATTAAACAGCTCTTTAATTTAGCAAAAGAAAGGCATAAGCTGATATGAGAGCTGAAAGGCGAGGCTAGACAAAAGCAAGGTAGAAACTAGCCAGGCAGTGGAGGTGAAATACCCCTGGGACAAACTGCTGAGGGAAAGGATGGACTTTCCATCTTTTGATGTCTTCAGCTTATTTCTGGAAGCTTTATGTTTTTGCCAAATACAGCAGCACTGACTAGATGGGAGTTCAGATTGGATGTTCAAACAGTCCCTACTTGCTTTAAAGCTTATACATCTTCTTGTCATACATGAGTGTGAGACAGAGGGCATAGCTCTGGAGGGAGGCTTGGCACGCATGGCGCATTCCCAGCTCTGATACTGGTCTATTTTATGAAGTTGGGGAAATTAACTTTTGAATGGTCCTTTAAAAGGTTATCCAAGATGAAATATTCATACTGTATTTGGAAGGTTAAACACTTTTTAGTGTTTATGTGTAAATGACCTGGATATATTGCTGCTTGGTGGAAGTGAGAGCTGCAAACACTTCTCCTCTTTATTATCTTGAAATAAGGGTAATTATATATGTCCCGAAATAAAATCTGAATGCTCCACTATTTTATAGTCAATTAGATTGCATATCTTCCTTTTCCTGTATGGAACTGGCAATACTTAATCTCATCCTACGCATGTAAAGTAATAAATTGTTAAAGTCATGCCTACGATTTCATTTTGGAAGCAAAGCGATTACTCTTGTGCAGTAAGCTTTTGCCTGTACGAAACTCAGCACAGGCTGCGGCAGCTTTATTGTGCAGCCCCACAACATTCCTATCAGTAATATATGTGTGTGTAGAGGGAGGGCAGGCGGGAGGTAATTGTTTCACTGACAGAAAAGATATGGACAGATGCACAGAAGCATTCTGGAACAAAAATGGGGCTGCATCCACTGAAACAACAGATGCTGCCTTGCAAAAATATTTTTTCCATTATAGCTCCAGTGTCATCTCGCACTTATCTCTCAGAAGTGCAGAAGGAGCTCGTTTCAAGGGTACCTATTCTTGCCAGTGGCATTCCTCCTGCCTCGCAGCCTCAAAAAAGGGAATGGGTTTTTAACAGCCATCATGGTGGGGGGACCATTTGTCTGCGATTAGGCCTCAGAAAGGAAAGAAACTTTTGTCCGAGTGAAAGGGAAGCTTGTAGTTCATTAAGCGGTGGAGGGATTAGCCATGTCGAGAGCTCTGTTCTGAAAAAGTGCTGGAGAGGGCCTGAGGAGGGGAGGTCTCTCTGTATAAGAACTTTCTTCCTTTTCTCTTCTATTCTGTGGGTCTTTAATGGCTTCCCTGCAGTGGGGCACGGCATAAGTAGAGGATCCTGGTCTTATTAGCGGGCTTTGGGTCCCCCACCTCCCTTCAACCCAGCGTCTCTTTATCATTCTGCCAGTTCATTACGGGTCTCAGCCAAGACTCCACTGACTTGGGACTAAGCTAAAGAGAGAGAAAGAAAAGAGGGGGAGGGAAGAGGATGCAAAGTAATTAATTTGGGAGCATTCAGGCCTGAGAACGTAGGCCACTCCAGGAGAAACAGTCCCCCCAAAGAAAATTGAAAATACGAACCTTTAATAATGTTTTCTTTCAAGGTTTTGGCTACTGTTGCATAAAACCCATCCAGAGCTTTGATTTTTTTCCAGTTCTAATTTGCCTGCACTGAAGAGTTTCTCCATAGAAATGTTTCCCTTCATTAGGAGCTTTCAGACTTCCCCTTGATTCCCAAATGCTCCTGCTTTGTAGGCAGAGAGGTTTATTTTTTTTAGGTATCAGTAGTCTCTTAGGGCTAAAACATGAATTTTGTGTGCAGGTAAATTCCCTCTGTCCTTGCTGGGAACCTTGGCTGAGTATTCACCCCTATAACAGATAAGTCAAGGAGCCAGGATTTGCCTCCTGCTGTTCCTACGGAACATTCTTTTTGCAACCAAAATAGTTCTTGTTCTTTCAGGGGAGTACGATCAAATGCAGAATTGCTTCAGCTTTAGCTGGCACAGGGAGCTGACTGAGGAGCCTGCTTTGCTTCCCTTGCACTAGCACTTGGAAACTTCTGGAAAAGGTATCATGGCATAAACTCATTGTTAGACACTGATTCTGGACTGCAAACCCCTCTTTCCGGGGGTCTCAGCTCACCACGCGTTCCTCATCTTGGATTAGAGCTTGGCAACAACAGCATTGCCATGGGGCTGATGGCAAGATAGCTTTTCCGGAACCAACTCCAAGCACAGATGCTCTCAGAGCTATTTCCTCTGGAGCAGTGGGAGTTTCGGTGGGCCTGGAGGTCCGGTCTTGCTGCCTCACCATGCCTACATAAAGGCATCCAAATAATTTAGCTTAATGGAAGAGCCACAAATGAGTAATACAAAGAATACCTCCAATTAGGAGCCAAAAAAAAGCAAGTTACAAGTTGCAGTTGTTTATTTTCTCAGTGGTGTGTACCCTCATCTGATAAATGGATGCACACCTCTATGGATAAAGGGTTATAGAGCTGACCATTAGGCAGTTTAGGCATCTTAAAAAAATATTGGGGTAGATGAAGATGGGTTGAAGATGAGGGGAGTCTTTTTGAGATGAGACCATTTAAAACCAGGCATGTGTTTCTCTGGCCTTGCATTTCTGTGCTAACTGCATTCACCACATCATTGAAATACTCAGCATATGCTGCATTTCCACTAGGGACGAGCCACAGCTGAACAACTCACATGTCAGTTTGACTAAAGAAATCTGGGCTAATCTTTTAGTGTGTTGTCTCCAAGTTTTGGGTGCCTGTGTGTTTGTTGTAATCTGTTTGGCTTCTTCAAAATACATCCGCCTATTTACTCATGATCTTGCACGATGTAGAAGAACAGTGTTCACACAAACCAATGAAGGAACTCTCTCTGATACTAAGAGCAATCACAATTCAAATATTTATGTTACAGTATTCCCACGGTAACACATTGACATTTGATTGCAGAGAAACGTGAAGGTGTGCAAGCGGGGAGGGAAAGGGGATTCACATTGTGTTGGCATAGTTTAAATCTATGAAATGGGATGAATGTGGGATGAGATCATTAGACTCCTAATGAGCAAGGTGAGAGGAAGCCTGTAAAGGTTGGGACATTGGCCACATCACTGGCATCTCATTAAAATACAAGCAGCTTTTAGTCATACCTGGAAGGCTGCAGAAATACTCAGTTGCCTTCAGAAGAGACTGAGATGAACTGATTTCACTGCTTGTTCATGCTGCCTTTCATGCTCTACCACAGTGCTTCTGGGGTCTTCTAGCTCACTCAGAGCACCCTTAGGGCCTTGCATCTTTGGGAAATGACCTTTCGCAGTGCTGCAAAAAGCAGCAAAGGAGATTTGCTTTGCAGTCACCTGTGGTCAGAAACATGGGTGCCAAATGCTTTTGCTCAAGCGTCTGTTTAGCAGCTGAGTTGCCCATTTCTATCTGAGGGCAGGATTTAGGCACACAAACTGAATGCATTATCAGGAATGCTATCTTCACTGGTTTTCTTTGTTTCCCTTTTCACTTCCTTTTTGGCCAAGGTTGATTCAGAGCTCTCATGGGTTCCCACTGGAATGACTGGAGAATGTTTTTCAAATTTTTCCGAAGTATTTTCCAGCAAAGGCTGCTGCTATGAGGCACTGTAAACACCAGCCCAAGGCTCATACTGGCAACCAACAGCTCTGACTTCCAGTGTTTTACTGCAGGGTGAGCCATAAAACAGAGGGTGGTGGGTAAACTGAGAATATCATTGTGGTGGGTAGGGCTACAGGCAGCATCTGCCTCTCCCATCGCTGCAAAGGCAGAGCAGCTACCCTTTTTATTGGTTTTAGCAACTTTATTTGCAAACATGTGATATTCCACTGAATAAGAGGTGGTCAGTTAAATGGGTGTTCTGGGGAGTTGCTTTCATCCTGAGTTTAGCCCTGATGGAGTGAGGCTGAGCCAGGCCCTGAATCTGAGCTTGCGTCTCATCCTAAATTGTCCCTCCCACTGTTCTCAGCCACAGTTTTGATTCATAGCTTGTAGGGAGAAAGTTGCATTTTAATTATAGATGGAGCTAATCAATTAGATGAAATGACAGCCCTCTTCTCTTGGGCTTTAGCACAGAAACCATACTGCATTTTTTCAGTGGTTCCAACCCAAATTCTCCCGTTTCTCTAATCCCTGCCCCCATGTGTGTATTCCTTGGGATTTATGGAGTTCGGTCTGGTTCAAAAGCAAAAATGCTAAGCAGTAATAAAAATCAAGGTTAATGCACCATAATATTGAGTCAAGTGACTTGTAAAAATTCTTCCTTTAGTTTCTTTCAGTTCACAGACATGAGGTTCAGAACTTCTTCCAGCAAGATTTGCTATTGCAACATGCTCTTATTATGACAGCTTTTATTTTTAGAAATGTTGAGAATCTCTTTGGAAACTATTTTTAGGTTGTCTGCCCAAGTATGCTTGAGCTTTTTATTTTTGTTTATTTATTTGAGACATAGTTTTGCTTTAATGTTGTTTTTATTTCATGACATGGAATTTCTCTTTATTTTGCAGCTGAATAAAACCCAAACATACAAGCTGTTCATTTGCTGATGAGTATATTGAAAAAGTTTGGGAACAAGAAGACAGGGGCCAGAATTTGCTTCTCAGATGAACTGAGATTCAGCTAAAGCATGATCTAACTGTTGTAGCTATTCAGGGTAAATTCACATGGGTAGACCCTCAGATTAGTTTATCAGATGCCGTGGGTGAGTGCTTATTTGTCAGGGCTTTATGCAAACCCTAAAGAAGCAGTTTAAGTGCTGAAGCTGACTCCCTGCAGAGGGGAGGATGCTTTGCTCCATTCTTCTTCTGATCATCTGTCCCCTTCTGTTGTTTTGGGAGAATCTCCACGCATCCCAGCTGCTGAATGACAAATCAGGGCAAATCACTTTGCCTGTTGTTTGATGGCTTATTACCTAGAAAGTAACTTCCATCATTATTTCAAATTATCCAATTGCTCTGATTCTCTTTTTCCCTCATTAAATCTCCATATTGGCAAAGCTCATTGCCACACTTTAGAGAGTTTAGGAAAATAGCAGCATGCCTGTGATTTTATGAGGACTCCACAGTGGAGAAACTGGATATATTTGTGTCCAAGTCACAATGACAAGGGCTGAAATGCATGGAAACATGTTAATCTCATATGTTAATGGTTCTTTTCCTGTCTTGGAAATGTCTATTCTCTACTCAGCCGAAGGAAGTAAAATGCAAAAGGAGTTAGGAATGTCTGATTGAAAAGCCATCCCTGGTTTTAGATCTTAAAGCAGAAATTAACCATGACAGCAGCTCCTGGAAGGTATTTGTCAATGCTATTATGCAGAATCCTGAAAAGTGCCTTTTTTTCCTGGTAGGCTGTTATCAGGAGCAGTTATGTGTTTGCCTCAAGACTGTTACCTCCATTGTTTTTGAACTTTACACCAGACATACTCTATCACAAAAATAATCACTTGTCTTGCCACAAAATAAACCGTTCCATTTCTTTCTTGTTTTCAAGGCACCTCATTATCAACTTTGGAAGGAAGTGGCATTTATAAAAAGATAAGTCAAGTAAATAAGCTGGAAGAAATCTAATGAAAGTCCTTTGTCTTCTTTGGCAAGCACAGCTCCATTAAACCATGATTCTCCTTTGAAGCTTCAATTACCTGACTTACCAGAGCTGGAGCAGGGGAGAAATGGCTAATATATCTGAACAACGTGCATGTGTGTATATAAGGAAAAGTTATTACCTGTTGGTGGGGGGAGGAAAAAGAAGTCTGAGCACGTTTACAGTTTGCAGGTTTATTGTGTTGTCCAGCTGCTTAGCATCAGAAGATGAAATCTATCCCTGATGTGTGTCTGCTGTAAACAAGCAGAGCAGGGCCAATAAATGCCATCTATTGAATAACCACAGTTCAACAGCGCCAGAGAGGCTTGTGCCCCATTCCCTTTCTCACATACACATAGGTGCATGTGGGTGCAGTTCACATGTGCTTGAGGCTCCAAATGTCCCTTTTACTTTGTGCCTTGCATCAGAAATGCCTTGCATTGCTCCCACACTAGACTCTATTGCACAGGGTTCCTAAGATGTTATTCTTTACTACTACATTTATGTCATTTCATCCCATTGAAAGGTAAATGTCAAGTTCTTCTCACTGTTTTTGGGGTGTGCCTCCACAACTTGTCTTCAGTGCAGTGGGGTGATGACAGATGCAGACTAGATGTATTGGGGAGCAGTGTCCATCTAGCCATTGTGGCATGAAAGTCTGTGTGTCTTTTCATGCTGTTAGGCAGAGTAAGTCAGAATAACTGAGGAATCCTGAGTATTTGAGGAAAATCTCCCTTGTTAAGCTCTGTGCTGCCTAAAGAGCTTCCTCTCAACTCATCCAGGCTCCAGGAATTGCCACAGAGAAGCGTAAGACTTGCAAGGCAGTAAGACCTATCTGCCTTCTCCTGAATGACGCAGAGCCACACATTTTCGTATTCTTCAGTCAAGTATTCAGCTGATGCACCGATGAGCTGTACACACGCAGCTCGCCACGGCTTTCTTACAAATCATTTTAATCCTTCTAAAAACCCCCCATCATTCTGGTTTGTGTAAATAACCTAAAAAAAATGAGGGCTAAAACCACGTATTTTCTGTCCTTCATTGGAATGCTTCTCTAGTGTAACTGAGAGGAGAATTTGACCTGCTGTATCCGTTTTTGCAGAGTTCAAACCGTAATTCCAGGCCAGATTCTAATCTGTGCTTCTCGCTCATATTTCACTGAAGCTCTCAAAAAAATACACATGCTGTGGACTTGAGTGAGGCGTAGTAGGCAGTGAGTAACCATTATCTGGCCCGAAGGGTCTTCTGGAAATAAAGAATAAAAGCCCTGATAGTGATCAGATTGCTGAAGTGAACAACCGATGGGTGTTTTAAGTCTTTAATTTGTTTTCATTTGCTTGGAAAAGCAGACCATGTTGGTCTTCAGAGCAAAAGGCAGTTATTGATAGCACTACTTAAGTGAGCAAAATAAAATGCTTGCAATGACAGTTATCAAAGGTTAGGTCCCTGGAGATAAAAAGCTTTTGTGTGCATACACACTCCCAACCACATCTTTCTGTGAGCCTACAGCAAGTACACAACAATGTGCTTCCCTTCTGAACTTTTTTGGGACACGGCATGGAAAGACTGTAGCAGTCTTCATGAAGTCAAATCCCAGATGGGTATTGGTTTCAAAGGGAACGATGACTAGCCAGTATGTTAAATATTTTAATTCAGTAAAGCCTCCTGTTCTCCTTGATGTTTGCTAAAGTTACGTTCAGCAGCTGTAGAGGAGAATGTGCACAAGAAACCGAAGGAGAATCCTGTGTCCTGTCCTCATGCCTAACCAATAAATTTTACCACTGAGTAGGCAGGCACAAGCCCCCCTCACCTTGGCCCATGGGGTTGGGAGATGAGCACTGAGGGGTTTGGATGGAAGTAGAGCTGCAAGCAGCTGGACCAGGTGCCATTGGTGCTCTGAAATGTCACTTTAAAGGCTATTAACATAGTGAAGGCTTTTGAAGGCTGCTGAACTGTTTGTAGCATAATCCTTCCGCTTTTCTCCTGGAGCACTCTGCCTGTTGTGCTAATAGATGCTTGTGCAGAAGAAGCCCACCATGCACATAGCTCCAGAGAGAAAAATGGCAATAGGTGCCTTAACAGCAGACAGTGGCAGATAGTGTGTGAGCTGTAAGTGTGATAGAGGCAGGCATTTGAGTCTGACCTGCCCCTTTCTTAGGTAGATTTGAATTTTACCAGGATCGGGGCAGAACTTCTTGGAAGATAAGAAATTATTAGTAGCAGAGGTGGGGTTTTGGGGGGGAAGTCTGGAACTTCTTTACATTGCCAATACTTTCTGCAGTATTGGAGAAGAATCCTTCCTGCAATATTAGGAAGTTGTTTGCAAACATTCTTTGGAGAAAGGGGCAGCTTTTTGCAGTCGGCCAATACAAAAGTCTTTGCTCCAAAGCAACTGCACTGGCTTTTGTTTGCTGTTGCTTTCTTCTGACAGTTTTTGGTTTCTGTAGAATTTGTCTAATCTGACTTTACCTGAAACATGCATCAGCCTTTAGACCTGCTAGATTATCTCAGGAGATTTAAGGCAAGTCTTTATGCAGCTAATTTCTCAGTGATGCCCCACTTCTCACAATTGGCTCCGGGATATCCTGCTTAACCAGACTGAATTGAAGGAGGCAGGAATCTACTTCCATGCAGAATATGCAACAGCTAAGACATAAGAAAAAGAAACCTCTTTTCTGTCCTGCTGTTTGTGAACCTGGTTTTGATACTCAAAATGTTCTCAGCTATGCCTTTTCACTACTTTTATGTTCTCTGCCTTTATGTTCTCTAAGTTATGAGGCATTTAATTCATTTTCCCAGAGCATCTCTTTTGCTTTTCACAGAGTGAAGCTCAAATGATTCATTATGAACTACACTGTGGCTGATTAAATTAGTTTCTTCTTAATGACAACCTTATCAGTGCCGAGTATTTGATCAGCTTGTTTCTTTTCATTGTAATTTATTGCCAGTTGTGTTTTCTTTCCTCAGAAACAGTAATGTATGACATAAAAGCCAGCTCTCCCCTCCCTCCTGGGCTGTACTTGTCAACTGTGTTCGCTCATAGCTGCTTGCCCTTTTAATAGCCAGTTCCTGCTCTTACAGCTTGAGGATGTTTGATTAAAAATCCAGCAATCGAGGCCCTTGTGAAATCAGTGATTTTGCTAGAAGAAGGCAACCCTTCAATGTATCTTTCACCTTGGCAATGGTAAAGGAGGGAGGTATTAAACTAGTTGCCCAGTCTCCCTCCTGTCTAGACAATTAACTCCTCACCTTTCTGAGACTAGTTGATGCCTGCTCTGTCCCATCAAACAGCATTTCATCTGTTCCCACTGGAACCTTGCCTCCTTGTCCCTGTTGCAAAATTGTCACTCTTTTATCAGGCAAATTGCCCATGCTGGAGTGCCTTCACACTCTCCACCATTCCCATAGGGAATATTTGTTGCTGAAGGAAAAACACTTGTCACTTCCTCAGCTCTAGTAGGCAGGAGATTGGAAAGGCTCCTGAAAAATGTTCTTTGTGGCCGTGGCAAAGATGAGTGGTTTGTTTTAAGGAATCACAAGCACAGAGAAATACTTAGGGCCAGGTGGTGTTTATTTCACATGGGCTTGTCCCTTTCCCAGTAGCACATGGTAGCATGCTTGTGTACTGTCTGATTTAGTGGATGATTTTGGAAGCTTGTCCTTTGATTAGATGATGGAAGTGCAAACCCATGTCTGCTTATCTGCAGTGTGCAGACAAGCAATACTTTTCTTTTAAAGCAGCAACTGTGATAGCTGTGTTCCCGAAGAATAAGACCCTTCTGGCACAAATTACAAATGGGGCCTTTGACTGAGTATGCAGATCAGGATTTATTATAAGGCCTACTACTTGTTAAGCTCAAAAAACCCCAAGGTGTAGATCAAATCAGCTTGCAAAGAACTCAGACAAATAACCTACATATGTTGTCCTAAGGCAACATGTTACTAAACAGATGGTTTTGCATCTTCCATCACCTCTCTTTTCATTGCTGCTGCTAACTAGATATTTCACCTTCCCATCCAGTAATACTCCTGCTCAGCAAAGGTGTGATTTAGATTTGGTTTCAGGCAGAGACTTTGAAGGGTGAAGGTAGCAATTTTATCCAGGCTTTTTTCTTGAGTAATTTGTATTGTTCCTTTGGCTGGGATCTTCTACAGCTTGTGCTTTACATTGCTTTTTTTTCTTTTCTCTTTTCAATGGCATGCTTCAGTCCTGTTGATATAATCCCTTAATATACAATGGAGAGCATTTCAGCCCTTCAGGGACATACTGTTGGAGAACAGTTTCAGGTTATTGGGTCTTTCAGTATTGTTCACATCCATCCCTAACAATGTTCTTCATCCATTCTACTTTGAAGCCAGTGAAACATTTTAATTGGCTTTAGTGTGCTTTGATCAGGCCTGTGATAGTTGTGTAAAGTTGCTGTAATGCTATACAGGTTGTTAAAGGAATTTGTATTTAGCCTGTCCTCCAAAGGAATGCCAGTATTGCTCTTAGTTATTACTAACTCCATATAGTGGGGTCCTGTTGCACAACTGGTTGTTTGCAGTTGATCAACCCTTGCCCAAAGAATAAGTAATGTTAGTAGCAACAGAAAAGGCAGAATTGATTTACCATGGCTAAAAATTTGAGGCAGTAAGAAGAGTAAATAACTTGCATTGGGCAGAGCTGAGAAACCATCAGCTCCTCTGTGCCTTACACCTATGCCTTATCCTTCCATCAGTTGTTCTTGAACACACTAGCTACTCCCATTTCAGACCAGTGGAAACAGTGTATGGATCTGAAAGCAGAGCCTGGCCTTTTGTATAGGAATCAATTTGCCTATTCCTGTGGAGCAACCCCAGAGAAAACGTTTTAACAGTACAAACCCCACATTGTACATGAGATTATGACAGGAAATACGGGCTCGAAAGTTGAAACTGCATGGTAAATTTAAGTGAGTTATACACAGTGTCATACACACAACAACAGGCCTGTCTGTGCGTCTATGCTCGTACCAGAGAGGATCCCAGTTTGGCTGTGTTTATCCTCATATTACTCCCAGTTGGTGGGAACTCTATGCTCCTGGTTTTGCAGGCGAGGTCCTGGGCCAGCAGCAGGGAGGGTGGCAGAGGAGAGCCTAAAGCCTGTCAAAGGCTGTGCTGTCTGCTCTGCTGTTCCTCTTTGGAGGCGAGGAAGGGCAGAGGCTTTGCTGGCCAATCTCTCTTTTGAGAGATGTCTTCAACACAATGGTCATATATTGTGTTTACCCGTGGAGCTGGGCATGTGTTCCCCAGCTTTACTGTCTCCAAACTAGCTTTTTAACTTCATTCTTCTTTTATCAGTACCTAAAAATGCCTTTTGTGTTTTAAGAAAGGCTGATAGAAAAAAATCTCTTTCAGAGGTAATTATTTTTCTTTTCATAAGATTAACCCATTGCTCATAAAGCAGAAAACAAAGTAATTTTTCCATGGAGCAGGCAAAAACATAACTGCTGTAATGAATAATGGGTAATTAACCCTTCTTGTCTGGAGAAGATAACACGTAAAACCCACTGGACTATTTTCCCTGTGGAATAAAATAGCAATGGTGTTAATCCAAGCCAAACATTCAAGTTTTACAATCAGTATTATTATTATTATTGCGGTTGTAGAATTTTTATAGCCAGAGCAGAAGGCTTCTGAAATTAAGGTGATATTTAATCTTCTTAAGACTGCTGGGCACCAACTAACCATTCTTGCTGTGGAAAGGAGATAGCTGCCTTCTGCTCTGTTTTATATGGAGTTGATGCTGCACCTCAGTTTCTGGGAAGTTTCCAACACAGTTTTCATTTGCAATATCTGGTCACTTGAGTAACATGCAGCTTGGAAATAAAATAGAGACACTTTTCTGCTTCATCTAAAATGTAATCCCATATCCTACCAACTTCAGCCTGGCCATCCAATGGAAAGGTTTCAGTGTGGTGCTTTATGATTGAATGTCATATCATGAAGCCTGTTTTGCATCTCTGGTGTACTGACAGTGCAGCTGCATTAGCTCTTGCTTGTGAAGGGGCAATGTGGTGTATCACCTTCTAGACAGCTTCTCTGGAGAGCCATTCTGGCCCCAGGTCAAGCAGCTGACCTTGGCTATCCTTAGGGATTGATGGGCATTATGTAGACTGGGCCAGGACAACATGGGCAAGTTTAAACAGAGCCAATGGAAATCTGCCTGCTGAGCTGAACAAGCTGGACTGTGCAGGAGGGCCAGCAATCTGTTATGAGAGGGTCTTGTGGAAGAGACTTGCAGTTTGAAATGCTGACAAATTATGATTGCACCATCCAGAAGTCAAATTAAGGAAGATTCATGTGGGGGTTGATACAGTTTTTCCAGTGGTACAATTTTTGAGTGCTCAAAGAGCAAATCCAGCACAGTTAAATCCTGCTTTCCTGCTGTGTTATCTCAAAGGGGATTTGCCAGATCACCCTGACTTTCCTCCCCCTATATGGGACTCCAAGGGAGCCTGTGGGAGTCAGCTGCAGCTGCCCTAACACAGGCTTCAGGGCATATAGGTAGTGGGTTTTCTAGCCTTGGAAATGCATCAGACAGTAGAATTTAGTTCAGGAGTTTACTGTATAAACAGTGACTAATCTGTGCCCAGATGTGGTTGGTTTGGAAGTACACATGGATGTGTAGACAGACTTCCTTGCAACAGGCTGGTGATTGTTCAGTGAGATATTGGGCCAGTTCATTACATGTCATACAGGAGCATCCTGAGTGCCTCAAACACTCAGAAATACAGTGACTTCAGCAGGGAGATGCAGCATCTCAAGCCTATTTTTCATATTGAAAATAAAATATTTTGGCCACAGATATGACCCAAAAGCCTGTGCTCTTGCCAGGTTCTGAAGAGTTTATCTTTATGTTCTTGAACAGGAATGGATCTGCTCTTTCATTTTTTTCAGAGCTTCGTAGTTATAAAACTCCCTACTTGTTTAGCACAAGCATCTTTTTATTCAACTTGTGAATCCCAGCATTTCCAGCGGAAACATAGACAAAACTATATCAAATCAGTGCAAGAGCTCTTTAGCTTGCCCTCCTCAGTTATCTTCCCCGAGTCTTCAAAAGCACCCATGGCTGTGCAGACTACAGGTTGAAAACTTACTTCTCTTGGAAATTCTGCTTTTATTCAAAACATCATTTTATTCAAAATATCATTTTCTTTAGTTGCTCTTCCTCTTTTCAATGAGCCTTCAGAGCAGCCCCTCTCCAGCGTTCCTCTCATCCCACTGCCATGATGCTGCCTTTATTCCTGGTCGAATTCCTGAAGCCTTCCCTCTACCCTGCAGTATTCCTGCGTCCCAGCACAGGGTTTACCCCAGGCTTCCCATTGCGTAGGCCTCTGTACTGCTGCCAGCCGATACTCGCAGTATATGCTGCGGGTGATTCTCTCAGCCTCTGGAATGAATTATTTTATTGCTGCCAGCTTGTCAGAGAAATCAGCTTGAAAGCTGAGCCAGAGAGCAGTCCTGGGAGCAACCAATTCAAAGTGGAAGCAAGTCACCATTGAGCAAAATAAATAGGGGGATGGATCAGCTGGATAAAGTTGAACACTGATTTATAAGAGAAATTCACAAGAACCAGTTGCGCTTCAAAAGGGAACCAGGTCTTATATTTAAAGCTTGTAAATATACAAATCGTGATATTCTAATGAAGGGCTATTATTTCTCAGGTTTTGGGGGGTTTTAAGGGTATAGTTTTCTGTTTAACGGCTCTTCTTGTAAAGATTTGGCATGGTCTGGGGTATTTTTCTCTTCTTGGTTACCTCGTGAGGAATTTGCATTCCCACTCTGTGGCTGTGCTTTGGTGTGCGTGCTGCCACTGGAAAGGCTGTGAGCCATAAATAAAAGAACAATATGACCACAAGCACCCCCTGCAGAGGCAGAAGAAAGGCATGAGTAAAATAATATGCCAGAGAAAATCGTAGACCAGATAATTTATCCATCCCTAATTATTTCTGGGCCAGAATGAGATATTTCCAATAGTAAAAAACCAGCTCTCTTTCTAGTGATTTGAAACCATTGTCCCATTACAATTTGATTCCATTCTAGTTGTCTGTTTGTCAAGAAAGAAATCACCAAAGGTCACTTACAAGCACCGCAGAATCGACTGCCTCTGTGTTTCTGAAGCAGAAAGAGGGTTTTCATGCATTTCTGACATTTCCAGCCATTCAGATTCCTACATCTTGAAGGAAAACACATCTCAGGTGTCACGTTAATCTGCTTGAATGAGATTATGGCTTGCAAATTACTGATTTTGGATATGGGTGCCTGGTCCATTTAGAGAACTTCAGCATAAATAGAAGTAATAGACTATAGTGGTGCAGTCTGTCAGAGGACAGGACAAAAAGCTGTGCTTGTCAAAACAAGAAGACGCCCCAGAAGCAGGAAATTTAATATTATTGATGAAACCAGAAGGAATTATTTGGAATGTTTTCTCACAATAGAGTCCCTCATTCTGGATGTATTTACCAAGGGGTCTCGCTGAATCTCTTTTCCTTGAACGTGTCTGCTGCACTGCGAGCATTCCTCTGCTATAACCTATGATGTATTTGAACATTTGCATGTAATCTGTCAGGCAGGGCCTCTGCTCTAGAGCGTGGGAGTTTGGGACCTGTGGGATTTGCAAGGCTACAGATGCAGAAGTTGAAGTCAGTCAGATTTGTGGCATGGATAGGGGTTTCCCCGGTGTTAGGGGAGGCAAAGAGCAAGCCCTGAGTACGCCGCAATCTGACTGCGCACAGGCTATTCTCACAAGGTTTCTGTTTTCAAGGTTTGGATGTGTTTTGGCATTGGAGTTCTTCTTTTAAGCTTATCGTCGGCAATTTTTCAAGGTTCACCCACAAGTCATAATTACCCAGGGGGATAACAGCACATGGATGCAATGAAATGCATTCATAAAAGTGCTTGTTTTTGTATTGATGGGGCTCTAACCTCCTGTTATCTCTGAACATGATTTAGAGGGACGTGAATGTAACATCTCAGCCTTACGCATTCATAACTCCTTCCATCAAAAAATCTTGAAGCATTTTACACACAGATGTAACCAGATAATATGTCCTGTTGTTCGTGTGGCATCTCCAACATCAGTTATCATCATTCTAAACCATATGCCATGGTCTAGAGTATTCCCTGAAGTATTTTACTTACATAGGAGGAATACATGTAAATAGAATATCTGGCAATCTATGAATGGCTCACAGGATTTTAATCAACTGCACAGTTTTAAAACTGGCATTTAAATCCCTCAGACATCTGTTGTTTAAAATAGCCAACAGCGTGTGGGATACATTCAGTATGCAATATTCATATGAGTATGTTAATAATAGTATACATTAGCACAGTCAAAAAAATTAGGTGTGTAGCTGCAGTGCTTGTTAGAGTAAGTAGAGGTTTTGGAGAAAACACTGTTTAATAGTAAAAAACAAGTGTTTCCCCACACACAGAGATAATACTGAGATATGTTCTTAGTGTTTTGAATAGAGGACATAAATGTTCCCATTTGCACCCTTGGTGCACACTGTGGATTCCAGAGCTCTCCAAGAGCAGTCCGTATGGGTAAGTTGCATAGAAAGCTAATAAATTGCACCTACTTTAGCTTCTAAATGTCAAAGAAAGTGAAATGCTTCTTGGAAAAAGTTGTTTATGGATCTTCTATGTAAGGCCTTCGGTAATAGCTAGCTTTGGTTAGGGGATTGCTAGCTCTGGTTCATTGACAGGCACTTAATTCGTTGCAGCCCTAGTCTGTCTTCTCGATGCATCTATATGGTCTCCCTGCCTTTGTGCCCTCTCTGCAAAATGTTATTACTCATGTAAACTCTGTCATTCTTTCTTTTTCTCAGTGAAGCCTTTAAAAGAGGTTCAAGTTTAGTGGGAGTTGTCCCTGCCCATGGCGGGGGGGTTGAACTAGATGATCTTCAGGTCCTTTCCAACCCTAACTATTCTATGATTCTATGATTCTATATGAAGTGCATTAACATGGGGTGTGTTGCATCTCTGGCTATAGAGGGTTCTGAGTGCTGGGGAGAACTTTACCCTGACTCTCCAAAACATTGAGTAACTCTGACACTGAGCACCCAAAATCTCTTGAATTCTATCAAAAATAATCTTGGGTTTCACATGTTTTCTTATGTAGCTTCTATCTATGTTCCTTTCTGGTCCTACACTGGTGGTTGCTCTCATACACTGCGGGTCATGTACTAGGACAGCCTTTTAAAAAAATAAATACAGTGCAAAAAAGCACAAGGGAATTTATTTCCATCCCACAGGAATGACTGTGCTACACTAGTCATTGTTTGAAGCGTGTTTTAGGAATTTCTAATGACAGCACTGGGATTATATAGTTAATTGTGGAGCAACCATTTTTACAGTTTGTGTTTTACCCCACATGGAAAGCTATAATTTACTCCAAGTAATTAGGTTAGGTTTAATTTTGGCGAGACACAGGCTCATATTATCCCATGTAATATACTGTAATCCTCACGTTAGGTGAAGTGCCAAGTATTCCGTTTGTTTTGGGAGCCAACAAAATTGCCACTTGTCCAGAGTTGTTCTTGGACAGAATTGTGAAAGCGGTAACATTTTGCTACCTAAAGTAGTTTATTATTAGTCTGACAATGGTCCAGGGGTATAGGTATTATTTGTTCATTGAACACGATGTAAAGGGTACATGGCACTTTATATTTAACAGCATATGGAGACAATGTTCAAAGGCTTGACATCTTCAGACACTGAGGCTACTTTCTGTCTTTTATGATTAGACCCAAAAATGTTAGTTTCTTTGCTTCTTGTCATGCTATAAAGCATAGTGGTCAGAGAGATTCCCCAACAATGTTCTATGCCTTACTGAATATGACTAACATCTTAGACAAGATTTTTATGTGTTCTGTAATGTACAATTAAAAGCTGTCATCCTTTGTTGATCTTTTAGCACCTTCCGTTTATAGGTGCTGCTATTTTTTGAAATCAAAGTTAAAGCGTAATAAGCTAATCACGGATCTTGATGAGGTGTGATTTCTTGCCTCAAGCAAACACACATGGAGCTTACTTTTCCCATTAATGATGTTAAGCAACAGTCCTCTATGAGAGTTTGCTTCATTCTGTAATTGTCATACTCTATGTTTCATTTTCTTCTGTAGGAGTTATTTTTACTATTCTACCAGAAGACTGTGAAATATGTAAGCCCATAAAGAATGTTTCAATAATTTTTATTCTGTTGCTGAAGAAACAGCTGGATCCACATTCCTGTCTGTAAAGTCCAGTACTGCAATTTCCAGTTCATCATGACGGATTGGGTAATTCCACACTAAGGAATTAACTCAGTATTTGGAAGGGACAGGATTGTATGATTGATTATTTTTGTTTGATTATAAATACCATCCCAAAATAATTTGTGTACTCAGTCACTGGCATATATGACCTCTCTTTCTTTCCAGCTTCTCTGGAAATTTCTTTGTGTTGGCTATTTTGAACATGTGAAGGGAAATAGAACATGTATTGATGGTGTTCCTATGTGTCTTGGTGAAGGAAATAATGCAAATCGATCAGTGCTACTAGGAAGGGGAGTGATAGAGGTATAACTTTATGGGGAACAGCAGCTGCATAGTGGTTAAAATAGAAGGCTGAGAGACAGGTCTTATCAGTTTATCCTTGGCTCTGCTGTAATCTTCTTCTTATCATTAACCTTGCATTAGTCCTTTCAATGGCATGCCTCCCTCCCCCAATCCTAAGCAATTTATGGTTGTTGAAGATGGAATTTTGGCCTATGATCTTGAGAGGAGTGTTCATAACTCCTCGTTTTTGTCAACCATGTGTCTGAGGCCCCCTCCATCATCTCTTTGGCAGTCAGGGAAGAGAGGTAGATGTTAACCTGAGCTTCTTTTCATTCTCACTCCTAACTAGGTCACTGGAGGTGGCTTTCTAAAGTAAAGGATTATTTCAACATCTTTATTTGTCAGATAACAATTAAATCCACATAATTCTTCCATATGTTTATAAACTTATTGCAAGTAATTACAAATATAAATATACATAATAATAAATATGAATGCAATAAAATTATTATAAATTCAGATAGGCTAATTGGTGTTATAAATGAAACTTTTCTTATCAACTCTCTGCAAGACCACCATCATTCCCCCTAACAACGGGATAGTGCTAAGAAATGTGTTTCTTAAGAGACCTTTATACATGTAGTGACTACAATGACAAGGCAGTAAACTCTTGAAACTGGGCCTGTCTTCTGTGCTGTGTGTAAACAATGTCTAACATAGTGGGAACCTGTCTCTACGAAATCCATGATTCTATGGTGCAAGTAACAATTAAAAATACTGGGAAATATTACCAGTTTGTTCAAGGTCTGGAAAGCCGATTGGTAGTTGCTGTCTTTTTGGTGCTACTATGTCCTGCTCAGGACGTGCTGGTGACAAGGCAGCAGCCTAACCACTTGTCTTCTTCTGTGATTTCTTCTTCCTTTCATCCTCTCCAGTAGTAGATCAAGAATATAATCGCAGGCTGGTGCCTGTGGTGCAGGGCTGTCAGGGCTGCTGTCTGTGTGTACTGGAGCATGCTGGTAAAAGTAACCTCAACAACAACAAAGAAGGAAGAATTGTTTTCTTGCCCCCTGTGGAATGGAGACCTAAAAGCAGGCAGGAGGTCCTGGTGTCTGGAGGAGTCAGCATGATGGAAGGCTTGTGATTACCTTTTCAATGTAATTGTCATAATGGTAGGCCAGGGAATTGCAGTGGTTCAGTGAAAAGCTCCAACCATTTCTCATTGTGGTTCTTTGTGTGGTTACAGCAGGAGCCGGAGCACCCGTATGTGCAGATGTGCCATGGCTGAGAATGTCTCTGATGACTTTGTGAGCTCTATGAGTAGCAATAAGGAGCAAGGCAAGAGCTAAATCTTCAGGAAGGCTTCTCCCTCCACAACTTTATGGAAAGTGGTTGAGGAATGAAGGGGAGAAAGAGGTAGAAAATAAATGCAGATATGAACCAGATACAGAGAGATGGGCATAAAGAATGGGAGGGGAAAGATTAACTTAGTACTAGCTCATAATATAAGCTGGCTTTAATATGTCTATGCTATCCCATAGTCCCTCCTTCATTCATTCTGTTGAAGGGAGTTAAGTATTCTTTGGTCTTAAAGCAGTTGGTGTTGATATATGTTCCCCTCTGTGTTGAGATGTGGGAAGCACCAATAACCACCATATAAGACCTTCATCATCTACAGGTTATAGGACGGGTCTGTATGTCTTCATAATTTAAAAATGTGAGTTATTGATGTAGCTGGGGTCAGAACTCTTGTTCCTTCACTATGAAGCTTTGGTCTGTAGACTGTGGAGCCTCTCCAGTGCTTCAGGAGGCTGGTGGGCTGCAAACATTTCTTTTGCAAAGCATCCTTCTTACAGAGAGATTCCCAGCACTGGGGCTCAAGTGCAAGCCATGAAAACTTTTTGCATGGAAATTCTCATGAAAATGGCCAGAGCTGAAAATACCAAAAAAGCCACTGACAGAAACATCTTTTATTTTCATTTTCAGGAAATTCCATTATCAGTACTTCTGGTTATTTTTGGAGACAGAGGCAGTAAAGTCTTCAGTGTCTGTTACAGAGGCAAATTCTCTGCCAGTAACCTTTCAGTTTATGTTGGTTTTGTTGTGGGCTCTTTTTGAGAGAAATGGAGTGTTCCTTGGCTGTGCAATCCTCTGAGTGGGTTTCTTCTTTTTCATTCTGAGGGGTTTTGTTTGGCTGGGCCTAAGGCGAGGGGGTTCCTCCATAAGATCTTTATATTTCCCTCCAAATATTCCTGATCTCTTTGCTTTCACTGTGCCTTTCCAAATAAATTCTACACGCATTTCCTGTCTTTTCATAGCACTGTTAGTACAGTAGGTGACACTGTTAATACAGTAGGCAGGTTGAGGAATGGTGAACATGAGATGAAGGCTTGATGGAGGAACCATGAACATTCAAAGTAATATCTAAGAGTTACACCAGGTTTGTGTTAGTGGGATGAGCTCATTGAAGTTTTGATCTGTCTGCCTTTAGCAGAGAAAAGGGCTCAGGTTTGCAAAATTAGAACTCATTGATGGGAGGAAATTCTGAATCAGTGAAGATGAGGACTTTGCATCTTAATCTTTGTCATGATTTTTAATCAGCCTTGGTATTCGTCTACAGATCACCAGTCCCAAGGGTCCCCAAGGCATAATTCAGACCTCACTAAACAAGCTGAAAAAAATCACAGCATCTCAAAAGTGAGCGTTTTGTTCCTTTTCCTTCAAGCTTGTAGGGTATATTTGTACAGAGTCATTCTTTACAATCACAGATGTTAAGAAATGCTGTTCAATAACAACAGCAACAAAAAAACAGATTTCCAAATAGTCACTTGTCAGGATCAAGGTCCTCCAGAAACACCTCAAATATCACAAGGTGAAACCATAAAATTCTGGCAGCTGGCAGCCTTCTTGTTTTGAAAGGGAAATCATCCCAGTAGGTTTGATGTGTTTCCCTGGTCACTGGGGGTTAATACCAGCTGAAATTCTAGTGAAACCTGGAGTGTTAATCCACATTAAGGAGATCTGAGGAAAACAAGTGCCTTAATCCCTACAAACCCGGTGATAAAGTTGTTACTGACTGCCTGCATACATATCTTGCGGACCATTCATCTGGGCATCAGATGAACCAGTCATGATAACAGAAGACTCCCTAAAACAAAGTACAAAATTATCTTTAACTTAGGTTTCCCCTTAAATTCCTGAAGTTATCTGAGTTAAACTGCAGAGACCTACTTTTTCAGATTGTGCTTACTTTCATGTGTGTTTATCTTCCATCTGCTGCACCATCAAAACTATTGAAAAATAAGTCAAATCACTGCCTGGTGTAAGTCTATGATGTGTTCCCACCCCTCCGTTTTACTGCTTAGGCTCAGCAGAACAAATTCTGATTTAACTCCTTGGAAGGCCCAAGACCCACCTCCCACAAGCAACTTGTGTTTTGTCACTCACTAGGCATTTGCATCAGTGAAGGACATTGGGGAGCAAATATGATGTGCAGATGTGATGCATCTGGGTAAATGCGGGAGTCAGCTCTTAAAGCTGGTGTGCAGAGAGATCTCTTTCATTCATCCATGGGAGAAAGCCTCATTATAATTGTTCAAGCCTGACAGGATTGCATCACTTTCCCCCTCATTTCACTCCCTCCCTGCTTACCTCCCTCCTTTTATTTACACCTCTTGTTCGGAGGCTGTTGAGTGGGGGCTCCCTTAATGATGCATGCTGATCGCTTCATTCCCCATTGCCCCCCCATCACCTCCCCCAGTGCTTTGAAGTGTGCTCAGGTCTCAGGCTCCAGTTCAGAGGTCACTTTGTTTATTTATGCAAAGCTGGTTCATCTGTGAAATGGGGCTTTCAAGGCCTCTGACATCAAAGCCTCCAAAGCTGGTCCCATCAAGTCAGAGCAGGGACGGGTCTTGCATTATAACAAATTAAAGCAACTTTGTGAGTTATAGAGAGATATTATGGCTAGATTTGTTTTGCTTCAAAAATAGTTGTTTGGAATCATGGTTGGGTGCTCAGCACGTAGTATTGGCCTGAAAACCAGTTATACCCATTTGACTAAAACATGAAGCCTTCATGGAGAGTCTGTGGGTAAATAAAATTTGATCCTGGCTTGGTAACAGTCTGTGCATATTTCCCATCAGTTTCCCTCAAAACAGGACAGTTATGCAGAATTTGCCATTTGTTTTAACTTTTGAGAAGGAATGGAACAATTCTGCTATGGTAATAAACAGTAACTGTACCCCACTTATATGGTACTCTTTATCCCGTAGGACCCCAATTGCTTTGTCAATTGGTGGAGTTACATATGGAAAGCCCTTTTCTGCAGAAATCCAACCTGTTGAGGGACAGGGAGTAGACCAAAAACACACATGGCAGGAGATACGGATAGAGCATTGTACTTTCCGGATTGAGAAAGGGCAATTTGGCTCCTAACATCAGCATTGATGTTAGCATTGATAATCAAGGCCTTATACACTCAGATTCATCAAGTCTCATACAAAACCAGTCCAAGGCTGCCCCTTTCAGCCCACCACACTTCCCCAGCATGCTACCAGCATCTCAGTCCTGTAGCATCTCAGACCTAGAAGCCAGGTTGGATTGAGACCCTGAAGCAAGAGAAAGGTAATGGCTGGACAGCAGCTGGGGATGATGCTGGAATGACATTTCTGAGCACTGGTCTGATACTTCTGGATCAATTCTGGCTCTGTCTTGTGTGGGTAGGTGTGGTATGTGGAGGGGAAGGGCTATAGGAGTTTGTCCCGTCTCCAAGTCTATCACCTGGCGTGATATTGAGGCTGGTTTCTCGGCTAGCCAGCATGCTTTGCAATACCATGAAACCAAATTGTACAGTGAGGACACCTAAATCATGTGTGTGTTTTCTTAGCCTCAGATACTCGTGACATAAAATTAGTCAGTGATTATTTTTCAAGGCAGGTTTTCCACTTCGTCTTCCAACTGGCTGCTCTCCTAAGCCTGTGATACTCTCCAAGAAGGACAGTACAGGATGACCTTCCAATATAGGTCACAGAAAAGGGAGCTTGTAGGAAACTTCAGCAGCTCATCCCTCTTAGCCCTGCCTCTTGCAGTAATCTGCTGGCAGCAAAGCTGGCAATGCTGCATAGCTGGTCCCTGCTGCCCTTTGGCTGCAGGCTGAGTTTTCTGTGTGTACTTATCACCCTGACCTGCCTGCCTCTGAGGGAGGTGACAAAAGCATGAGTAAGAAATCCGCTTATTAGGTCATTTTTGAATATAGCTAAGACTCATGTGATTCCAGCTACTAACTCATTTTGTATGCTGGTCATTCACATCTGAATGTGGCTCATTTTTTTCAGGTCCACTCTCTAATAAGAATATTATCAGGCCAGTTACACTTGTAAAGCTTGGGTTGAAACGCAAACAGCAGGTCTTTACATCTGGCACTATTAAACCTTCAGACTGAAGGTTTGGGCTGGATCAGATGCCTCTGAACTCTCAGGAAACTTGGCTTTGCTTTCAGTGTTGTAGATTTCTCCCTAGGAGTAAGTAAGCAGACCAAGGTATGTCTGCAGTATAGGAAGATACCCATCCTTGCTAGCCCAGGGAGTAGAATGACTGTTCAAGTGTTTTCCTACACTAGGAAACCACTTGATGTTAAAATTAAAAGGATAAAAAGGTTCTCTAAAACAGGGAGAGACAGATTCTTTTCCATCCAGCCTCAGTACTAACTTTGGATTTAACTTTGGAATTTGAATCTTGGTGATACCCGAACTAGAAAGAGGTCTCCATTCAAAGGGTGTTCCTGAGATATCCATCTCCCACAGTGCTGTTCCACTTTATGTAATAATAAGCTCTTTTTCTTGTCTCTCTGAGACCACAGTTCAGAGCTTAAGACACTCACCCAAGGTGCAAGAGGGGAGGTTCAAATCCCTCCCTGAATGCAGCAGAAGAGGGACTTGACCTTGGGTCACCCACATCCCAGGTTATCACTGTATCTGTCACTAGCTGTTCTGCTGCCTCACTCATTCTTTTAAGTTTGACTGGAGACTTCTGAGCTTCAGGGAATCTTCCCAAAATGAGTTTCACCCAGTTTCTGAATCTCATGAATCAGCTTTTTTTCCTGACTGTTCTCAAGTGTGAGCATTCAGATGCAGTAAGAGCCCAATTCACTGCATATTGCAGTTGGAAGGAAGACTTCTGTAATATCCCTCATCGAGTGTGCAGCTCTGGATGAGCAGGAGCAGATTTGCCCTACATGAGTTTCCATGTTTATGACATTTTCACCCCCTTGAGACTTCTGCTATGTCTTGTTGTTGATGCTACCACATTCCTAGCAAACATGGAATGAGTTCCAGTGGATCCAAACCAAATATGCCTGAATAATTCCGGTTATTTATTTCAGTCTTGCTCCTTTGCCACATTATCTATTTCATAGTTCAGCATTAGCTATCCTGATCTCTTCCCCGCCAAATGTCTTTTTCTGGGTTTGGTGGGTTACTCTGCAGGTTTGCAATGTAGCAGGGTAACAACTGAAGAAGTGTCTTCAACGGATCAAACAGATTCAGGACAATTTTACTTACATCAAAAGCTTGGCAGCATATCAAGAGGTGTTGAGAACACCAGTCACTCCTTGTGTGTAGGCAGGAGGAGTGCACATAGGCTGACATACTGTAACATGAGGCAGGAGGCAAGGGAGGATATACTGCACTTTGTACATCAAGATGAGTAGGATTATGATATAATTGACAGAACATTGCCACTTAAACATCTTAACCACTTTTGAGATATTTAGCAGTTAATAGTGGGCAGGAATCCTGCATCTCTGACCACAGATTTTCTTTCTTCTCCATTACTCAATACATTTCTCCAATTGTGCTAAGGGGTTTACCAAGTTCTCTGTCAGGGAGCATTCAAGATTTAATTCATACCACTACTGATATTTATGTGAATAAAAATATACAGGTGTCAGAAGATAATCAATTCAGTATTTTGACTGAGACAACCTGTCGTATGCAAGCCATCATGTATACTGGGTATATTTGTATTCCCTGCACTCAGTTTGCCCAGGTTGTGAAAATATATTTGCTAAACACATGAGTTATTCACCTCCTCTGTAACACAGGCCAGCCTTGGTGGGGACTGGATGGTACCTTTGCACTCATGGCACTGCATGAGAGCTGATGTGGGTGATTGTGGTTTATGCCACTTCTCTACGGTTTGGGATGGAAGCTGGCCGGGGCACTCGGGACAGCCTCTGGGTTTCCAGCAGTGGATGGAGTTTAGGAGGGAGGTGGGAAGGGGCAGCCAGCTGGAGTGAGCTGCTCAAGTAAGAGCGCAGCGTGCTGCTGCCCTGACAATTTTCTTTTCCCCTCGAAGTGACAGCTGTACATACCTCCAGGGAAAACTGTGCCGAAGAAACCACAAGGAGAAGGGAAAAATCCATCAGGGTCAAGGGGGGACAAACCCATATGGTATTGCAGTCTCTCTGCTTAAGGGACAGCAGCAAATGAGAGCAGAGCATGTGTTGGCATAAAATGCCCCAGGCTGAAGAGCTGGGGTGATTTTCCAAAATAGCAAGAAACTGGGGTGAGGATGGGGTTAAACACACATTCTTGCACAAGGACTGCACACGTGTTTATGCACTAAATGCTGTTTAAGCACAAGCCAACTTCTAAAGAGCAGTTCTGCTATTTGTACATTTTTTTGGGGGGGGTGATGGTGGTGCTCATGTATAAACTAAGTTTTTCCTCTGCTGCAGAGATTACAAAATTTCCTGTCATTTGCTCATGAAACCTTTTTCTTATGGGTTTTGGAGTTGGGTGTTTGGAGGGACTCAGACCTTAGGTCAGGTATTTCCACTTCTGTTGATCTCATGGGTTTTTTTATACCATTGTGGAGCAGTTCCTTATTGAGGTGAACTATTTCCCGGCCTTTACCTGACCTGCCTCTGAAAATTGAACTTCACACACTTCAGTACACTTTAACTAGTAGTGCGTACCTCTTCACCTTAAATCCAGGCTATGTATGGGGCTGTGCCATCTGTAGAGCGGAGAATTAGGTTTGGAAGAGCCATTCTTTGCTGCACCATCACCTGTAGGTGCTCGAAGTCCCTCAGGTGGACATGGTGTGATGCATCGCTAGGAAAGGGTGCTCTGAGTTGAGTGTGCAGGAGAGGTCGTGCTGTTACTGGAAAAAGCAAGAACCTCACATCGGGACACTGCAGTGGTGTAAGGCCACCAGCATCATCAGGGTTGCAGAATGAGGCTCAGAGCACTCTCCTGCTCCCTTGACCCTTGTAGAGACCTTGAAGGTGCCTATACCACACTGACAATTTGAGGTGGCAGCTGCTGAAGAAGTGGAGGTTTTGCCCTGTGGTGATTTCTATTTCCACTGTTAATACAGGGAACAGAGTTGATGCTGCTCTGTAGTACTGGTATAGACAGCTGGGGTGTTAAGGGTCAAAGTGGTATGTTTTCTGCGCAGGTGGGTGGGTGGTCTTAATGAAAACAAATAACAACAAACCCACAAAAAAACACAAACAGCTTTTCAATTCAATGTTGCATTCTCCAGCCATAGCTTTGCTTTCAGCATCCCTTGAGGGCTCATTTGACCCCAGGCCTGCTTGCTTTCCTGATCTTGTATGGAAGCTGAAAGGTGAATTAGTGGCCCTAATTCCACTGCTTGTGCTCTGTGTGACAGATCACCTAAGTCTTGCCCCAGCTCCTAGGTTTAATTATCTGTAATTTTGATTTATACTATTATTTGCATCAGATCAGCTCCTCCTAAGGACCAGCAACCTGTAAGCATAAACAAAGAGGCTATTGCCAGCTGTTAATGAAACACTGATTAATATCCTATTGCTTTGGTAGCCTGCCAGAAAGCACATAAAATAGCAAACTAAATTGTTCATTAAACTGGACAGGCTGTAAGCGCCAGGATGTGGATGCCAAATGTATGCTGAGTGTGTTTCAGATGCATGGGGTCTCCAGCAGCAAATGCAAACTCTTGTTACTGTACTTCTGCACTGCAGGAGACCTTCTTAACAAAGAATTATATCAGAGAATCACAGAATAGTTTGGGTTGGAAGACATCTTAAAGCTCATCCGTTCCCCCTGCCATGAGCAGGGACATCTCACACTAGACCAGGTTGCTCCAAGCCCCATCCAACCTGGCCTTGAACACTGCCAGGGATGGGGCAGCCACAGCTTCTCTGGGCACCCTGTGCCAGCGCCTCAGCACCCTCACACTAAAGAATTTCTTTCTAATGCCCAATCTAAATATACCCTCATCATCCCTTTCCTTTCCTTCGCAGATGACGCCAGCTCAGGAAAGGACAGCCAGGTACCCGAAGGCTCCAATGGAGAATATGAAGATCATTCAGGGAAGCAATGGGGTAAGGAGCAGTGTATGGTTTTGTGTTTTCCTTGGCTCTTGGTTGAGTGCTGTTCACGTGGCACATTTCTCAGTTGCTGAAGGAAGTGAAAAGCAGAGAGGCTGGAGCGAGTTCCCCCAAAGATGGTCAAATAATAAACAGAGAGTTAGCTGAACATGGGGTGATCCCATCCAAGGGTCTTTCTACAAAAGACAGCCCATGATCTGCCCTAGGGCCCCCTGCCATATACCCCAGCATGATTCTCCTTTGCATTTGTTTTTCTGGGCAGTGACTTTCTTTTGCATGTGCAGCTATTATAGCTTTCATAGACTCTCTATAAAAGGCATATTGACTTTTACAGCAATAATTCCGAAAGCCTTCAGTGCCAACACAACACTGCTCACACTGAGGGCAAATGGGAGGTCTGACTTCACTTCAGGAGAATTGGTGCTAGGCCAAAGCTGAGTATTTCTTAAAATTACCTTCTCTTTGGACACCTGCATGAATTTCTCTAAGCCCTGGGCTTTTTAAGAATAGGATTTTGATGCTATTGCAGAGCTTTGGGGAACTGGTGAGATCTCACTTGGAAGAGGTTCTGAATCACCGCAAGACTTTTAGGTCCACCATTTGGTCCAAGCACTCCTGGAAGGACAATAAGTTGTCAGGCTGATGCCAAACAGCTTTTGGCCATTACTGACAGGAGTGCAATGTGAGTTTATGACCTCAAGGGATGAAGCACAGCATTTCCATTCTGCTCTTGCTGTATATCCCTCCTTTTAATTTTGTAATGCAGAGGTGGTTTTGTACTGCATTTGTGGCCAGGGAGTAACCTCATAGCAGTGATGGGGATGGAACCTGTGAAGTTTTCACCGTATGAGTCCCCACCACTTGGGCTGAGGCCAGTTTTCTTCAGGGGCTGTCAAACAAGGGATGTTGTGGGCTGTGGTGTAGCCCAGACCACACTTGGAGGAGGCAGAGCCAGAATAGCCTTGAATTACAGATTCACCTGAGACTGAGCATGCACTGGGAGAGGAAGGTAACCTCCACTTATTCTGGAAAAGGATGACAACATTTTAGAGCTAGAGAAATGATGGTTTAGATAAACTACAGGTCAGGAGTCTTCCAGGAGGCTTTCATTGCATGCCATGGCTGATGTGCTTGTGGTAGCACTGGTGAATGATGGATCAATACTGCAATAGTATTAAGACAAAAGATGTAAGCACTATTAAAATTGCTAGGCATTAACAATCTTATATCAGATTGTGTCTTACTCTGTGCTACCCTGGCTTAGTCCTTTGTGCTGCAGTGTTCCTCCACCTCTGCTTTTCTCTTTTTTCCTCCCTCCTGTTCCCTCTCCCCAAGCAGGGAATTGCTGGAGCAGGCCACACACACAAGCCCTTTCTATCCAGCAGTGTTTGCCAGCAAACCACTGGTGTGAGCTGGTGTGCGGGGAGGGTCAGTGTGTGTCTGCGGATCTATGGAACACAGTGGGTGAAAGAGCAGTTTGTGTTTGCAGTCTTGGGCCTCAGAGAAGTGCGAGAGGAGAAGCGTGATAAAAAAAAGCTCCACTTTGCTTTCCTGCTGCCATCATGCAGCGGTATCACTGTGGTAGGATGTCCTGCCCCCACCAAGAGCGGGGAGCTGATGTGGGGAAAGATAGATACCCCCATCCACATCTTCCCACAACTGACTCAGCTCTGATCCAAAGGACTTGAAAGTATTTCAATACTCAGTTGTATCATGACACTTTAATGTATAAGTCTCATGAAGGTGGTATTTGCCATCACTATTGGAGGTAATGGGTTGGTTTAGTGGGAGGTGTCCCTGCCCGTGGCAGGGGGGCTAGAACTGGATGATCTTAAGGTCCTTTCCAACCCAAACTATTCTATGATTCTATGATTATGGCAGATTGCAGCACACTACATGTTTCAGCTGACCACCTCACCCTGTGTGAGCAACGTCTGACAGGAGCCTCTGTGACTAATCCATGCACCTCAAGGTGTCCCACAGGGACTGCTGATTTCCTTACACAGTCTTTGTGCTGACAGCCTTCTGTTTCACTTAATTTTCATTAGCTTGAATAAATCTTCATGGTAAACAGCATTTCAGCAAGGAACCCATACACAACACTGCCTCTTTGTCCCCATCCACTTGTGTTTTCCCTTGCTTTTGTGTGTGGCATAATTTATACTGTACAAATCTGTGGTCCATGTTTGTGAAGCAAACGCCAAGTGATGTGGAGGAGAGCAAGCATGTGAAGTATAAATAATACAGACGCACTTTGTAATGGCCTTCTTTGGCACTTCAACAAGCAAAACTTCTGTAAATGGCTCAGATTTGGGGACATATTTACTAGCAGCCACTCAAAAGACTTTTTCTGCCTCTCGCACTGCTGCTTCTCCCTCTTTCTCTTTTGTGCTTGCTGCGTCTCTTTTTCTCTCTTATGTGTGTGTCTCTCTTTCTCGTTTTAGGTTAACTGGCTTTTCTAAGCTTGTGCAATTCAGGCTTTTGTCAGGGAAACATTCAGGACTCTGTAAATGGGATCTGGTTTCAGCATATTGCACACAGCTTGGAGTAGCTTTTGAGACCACATAATCACTTCACCTTCTTTTAACAGAAGAAGAAAGAAAGACAGAAAGAGCCAAAGGAGTTTAGCTTTACCTGTAGCTTGATATGTATCTGGGCAACAGCGTACGAGGAGTGAATGCAGAACTCCAGATTCATGGGAGACACAGTGGGAGGAAAACCAGAAATGTTATAGGCCTGGCTTTTTGGGAAGGAAAAAGAGTTTCTGTGTTACAATGCTCTTACTGAGCAGGGATACCACCAAGGCCTTCTGAAATATGGCTCTGGAAACAGGTAAGAGGCAAAGGAAAGTGTGAGCCTAAGCAAAAAGTCACTACTGCAAAAGCAGTGTGACTGTCCTGTCTCCAACCTGCTCTTTGATATAGAGCATCCAAGGAATCCCATCTGGTGAGGATCTACCCAAACCTGGACCTGCAGTTCTTAATCTCGGATTAAATTACTTCATGTTAGAGGATAACTGTTTAGACCCATTTCACGGCTGGTTCTTAGCATCTCCATGCACCTTGCAAGCATTTACTCCATTACCACAATGACAGCCTTTATCAGCATGTTTCCCTGTGCTCAGACTCCAACTTAGGCATGTCATTGCTCACAACATGCAGCTCTGACAGGGTTAATTGTATCTATGGGGGGGTGATTAGTTTTGCTGGGAGGGGCCTCTTCTTGCAGCAGACCCCCAAGGGAATACCCAGCGATTTACGCACCAGGACCTATGGAGTGGGTTAGTATGTCACACTTGCTGCTCAGCTGTCATGGTAAGGACTTTCAGTGCCGGAGTTGCTCCAGTTCATTAGATTACACATGAAAGCCTCTCTATGGAGAGTAAAGCATTTCTGAGCAAGAGTTTGAAATAACATGAAATGGCTGGGACCCAAAATGACAGCCAGGGGGACAAGGGAAGGCTGTGGAGACAGATGGTTTCCCCCTACAGAAAAGGATTCTGAAGGCAGGGGTATGCCAAAGGGTGTCTTCTTCCGAGAGGGAGGGGTGTTGAACAAGTCTGCAGGAGGGTGAGGACTATGGGATATATTCACAGATTTCAGAGGGTAATGATTGCCATTCCTTAGTGCTTGGAGAGAGGAAGCTGCAGACCAGCCTCCTCCATCCAGCAAAGCTCCATTATCATGCACATCCATGAGCTTCTGTCCCTCTGCCTTGGGCAAAAGCGCTGGCTGTCTTACAGAGTCCCACTATGCCGTCCTGTAGCTAACTTCTTTGATACCTCAAGCACAGTGTTCTCAGATTGCTTTTATGTTTTATTTACCACTGAGGTTGTGGCTTTCCAGTTGGTATTGGTGAAGGCAGTGGCTGGTGGGCATAATTCAACCCAGTGTGCCACAGAGGAGGCCACTCCTTACCTATTCCTCTTATTTCCCAAGAAAAAGATCAGGGAGAATTTACATGGGGAGTGCAAAATTGCAGGGTGAAAGTCCTTTGGGGCTGAAGAGTAACATCCTGGTAAGCAAGAAATAGGGTTCAAAAGCAAGGGGAGAAATCTGTTGTAGAAATGGAGGAGAAACTAGCTTTGCTAAAATAAAAAGACCGGTTGTCTTGGGTTCGGCAGGAGTAATTTGGATGTAGGGGGAGAGTGCCAAGTGGGAGTCAGAAGTGGTGTTAATCTCAGCAGGAGATTGCACATCTGTGCCCCTGGACTGGCACTGCATAACTGAAGTAACTGTGAGAAATGTGTAATGTCTTTTGAATTCTTTAGCACAGGATACTATTAGACAAGCTGTTGCCTTGCAACAGATCATGTTCTCCTGTTTCAACTGTCTTAAAAGTTTGTGCAAAGATCTTTTTCTTTCTATTGAATTTTTATTTCTAAGAGCAAATTATGACTTCACAGGAGGATTCTCTGCAATGTCAGTAAAGCTACTAGTGTGTGAAAATGCCACCTCTTTTCCCCCTGGAATTCTGACATATCTGAATTAATGTTACGTGCAGATTTTTCCAGGTGGGGACCTTTCATTTCTCCAGTGTTCTTGTTACAGCCATCAAAAGTACTGGTGATCTCCTTGCTAAGACAAGGTGACTATCTTAACCCATGACCCTGTTCACCAGCATCTACTGCTTCAGCTTCTCAATTGCTGAGATGGATTAGCATGGAGTATCTTCCAATGAACAAACTCAAGAGGATTTTATTGGAGTTTTGTTGTTTGTTTGCTTCTTTTTGGGCTTTTCAGTGTGAATGCATCATAAATTAATGTTGAATCAATTGCACACCTTTAAGTTCAGATCGACATACAAAATTCTGGCATACTTCTAAGACTTACCTACATATTGAAATGATGTTGACTCTTCTTAAGTCTTACAAATGTCATTGAGAACTAAGGGGCAAAACATCTTCAGAAAGTGAAGCTTCAGTGACCAGCAAAAGACTGAGAAAATGGTCAGCCTGACAGGAATCTGAGGTTTTTCCTTTGGTCTTGGCCAAGGGTGTGCATTTGTGGCAGGGAATATGGTAACAATTATAATGTGATTACGGGGCCGCATTTGGACTTCATCTACTATAACGTGATTTTGGTATTACTTTGTGAGATGGTCTGACGCAGTTGCCTTACAGACACTGAGAAATTTTAGGGTTGTGCTATGCAGAAAGCTAATGCTGTGGCCAGTGCAATAAGATAGCGGAATGCATCAGGCTGAATGTCTCCTTTCTAAAGGAAGTCAGTTTGAGCTGATATGAGCGATACGCTGCTACGTATCAAGCTGCCAAAGTCACTCTCAAGTGACTTTTTCCATAACACTTCACAGCAGCATCCTTCTTTGTATGCTGTTTGCTCACCACAGTCAATATTTCATGCTTTTTACAGCCCGGCCCAGGTTCACACAGCCTGCCAAGATGAGGCGGAGAGTGATCGCCCGTCCTGTCGGCAGCTCCATCCGCCTGAAGTGTGTGGCTAGTGGGAACCCGCGGCCAGACATCACGTGGCTAAAGGACAATAAGCCTCTCACACCCCAAGAGATTGGAGAGAACAAGAAGAAGAAGTGGACACTGAACCTGAAGAACCTGAAGCCAGAGGATAGTGGGAAATACACATGCCGAGTGTTTAACAAAGTTGGAGAAATCAATGCGACGTACAAAGTTGAAGTAATCCGTAAGTGCAGCCTGTAAGGTGGAAAGGCAGGGAGGGAGCTTTGGGAAGGGGTTGGCTAAGTAAAGAAAGTGCGATGGCAAGTGTGCAGTGCTGATAGCTGGACACAGAAATGGAGAAGTGTTAAAACATCAGGAGAGACAGCAAAAACATTACTGAAAGTCTAGAATAAACCTAGCACATAGGCAAGACAGAGCAACAGCAATGCAATGTAGATGCAATAGGGAGAGATACTTAAAAAAACAGTCTTCTCTGAGGGCACCTGAATGGTAAAAGTTCATTATTGTGTGGTTCAGTCTTACACTACCAAAACAGTCAATTTAAGGGGAGACTGAGAAATAACTGAGAAAGTGCTTTCATGTACCATGGCAGGGGTGTGTGCTTGTGTAAATATTTAGGCTGGGCCAGATTACTCTCTCAGAGTGGTAATAGGGTAACACCAAACAATTGGTTTGACCAATTCAGAGCCCACCAAAGTCAGGTTGTGTAGAGCTTGGAGCAACCTGGTCTAGTGGAAGGTGTCCCTGCCTGTGGCAGGGGGCTGGAACCGGATGAGCTTTAAGGTTCCTTCCAACCCAAACCATTCTATGAGTCTGTGACTCTATACCTGGAAATTTATAGTCTAGAAAACTGTAATAGGAGGCCCACTTCATTAGACAGATACCCCAAGGGGATTAGTAAAAATCTAAAGAGATTAGGCAGAGAAGGCTTTAGGGCCAGATTTTCAAAAACATTTGGACAACTGAAGGTTCAGGTGGGTATAAATGAGATGCTGAAAAAGGAAAGTCCCACTAATGATCCTATGTGTGTCTTTAGATGCCTACAAAGCTTTAAGGATTCAAGCCTTAGAAGATGAGTTGTAGGGGATTACCCTGCATTGTGGTGGGGTAAATTGCCTTCCTACTGTCTAGCTATCCTGATCCTTGCTCTCCAGTCTCCTGTTTCTCCTGTTATTACAGAAGTTAATTATACTCAAATCCTACCAGAGAAGCGCTCTTACTCTTAAATTATTGTGCTTTTTCTATGACATCATCAGAAGTTGTCATGGAAATGTACAGAGCAGCCAACTCAAGAAAGTGGAGAAGATGAGCTGAGTGGAGGGAAGATTGAATAGCCTTCATTAATGAGGAGCAGGGGCACGGGGAATGATTTCCAGCCACATGGAAAGCATGTTGTTTGTCTGCCTGTGCATACATTTTAGCATGAGAAAGTTTATCCCAGAGTGAAAGATTGTTCTTAAAGGTAAAGATCTGTTCTCTGATAAGTCCTTTTTCTAGAATTGTGGGAATTAAAAGCACATGTGTGGAGCTCTGTTGGGCTCTGAAGGCACAAACCTGCTGGACATCTGTTATTGATAAAGATGCAGCTGTGTGGAGACAGTAAAAACATATGTTTACACTAAAAACAGGAGCAGAGACAGGGAAATGAATCAAGCCCCATCCTAATGGCAGCTGTGGCATTTTCACTTCATCAAAACCAGACAGCACCAGGAACAAGCCCTTTTCTGTGTCCCTGTTTATCTTGCTTTTTGTCAACTTAAAGATGTATGTAACCTTTGTTTTCATTAGCTTTTGCTGGCTAGGAGTGAAAACAGTAACCAAAGCTGGAACCAGAGTCAAGGAGATAAGGGCATTAAGCAATTTTCAGACATCTTTCTATTTTTAACATCATTCTGTGCAGCATTACAGGTTTTATTCAATTTCCTCCTTTTCCCCCTGCCCTGAGCCTCTACTCCTAAGTCCTGCTTATCTGAGACTCAGTCTCCCCAGCTGTGATTCCACTCATAGTCCTATGGCAAAGCCTATAGAGACCGCTGAGGTATTTTTGTTTCCCAAGCAGCCCTCATTATTGAAAGTATCCTGAGTTTTTGAAAGAGGGTTCATTGTTTCTTCCTCTCACCCCAAATCGGTGCCGTTGAGAGCTGTTTTGTTACATGCTGAATCCAACAGTGTTCGCTGTCAAAAGCAGTTGATGATCGCCAGCAGTTACCACCCACTGTGATACCATAATTTCTCTCTGTGCCTAAGATAGGGGTTTGCAGCACCTCCTTGTCTAGAAACTGTGAGATCTCTGATGCTAACACCAAAAAAATCCAAACATTCCTCAGAATGAGGGATATGTTTTTCCTTTGACTTTATGTGGTGTTGACACAACTTAAGGCTTACGAGCATGCTGGAAAGAATGGTCTTGTGAGCCTCTTGTGTTTGATTTCCTTTCCTACCATCTTGTTTCCTTGATCAGCTGAGGCAAAAACAATTGTGATAAACATTTCCCATTGGTTCGAAAGCAAAAGCCTTTTGAGCTCTTCCTCCACAAAAATTTGCTCCATAGTGAGTGTGGGGACAATTGGACTCAAGAAGGGAAAAACAAAAGCAGGGAGGTAAGCACGGAGTGAAGCTATTCCTCACTGATGCTGCCTGCAGTTTCAGCTCCCCTAACAGTGAATGACATGGCATGGGATGGCTTCAACAGAGTTTTTTCTGTGCAGGCTCAGCAACAGAGACGACAGATATCTCCTGAAGGACTCCCAGACAAATGATCAGGCAATATCCACAGCCTGCCATTAGTCTGTGAAAGAAGGAGCTTTTTCCTGTCCAATTTTGTCCGTCCTTATGGAACATTTGGGAAGACCAACAGAAGGGTCTTACCCTAGCCCTCACTGTCCCCAGACTGGGGTAGCAACAGTGATTCTGGTGTGTACTGTTAATATATAGGTACTTGTGAATAATCTGGTAAAGATCTGAGGCTGTGCCCAAGAGTATGTGAGATTTTGTCATATTCACCTGTAAATTGCACCCTACCAGACATGGTGATAGGAGGAAAAGCATCACAGAATCACAGAGCAGATGATGCTGGAAGTGACCTTTGGGAGTTGTCTGGTGCATCTCCACTGCTCAAGCAGCATCACCTAGATCCGGTTGCGCAAGAGCGTACCCAGACTGCTTTTGAATATCACCAAGGATGGAGATGCCACAAACTTTTCAGGCAACCTGTGCCAGTTCTTGCTCACCTTCACAATAAAAATGAGTTTCCTGATGTTCAGAAGCATTTTCCTGTGTTTCAGTTTGTGCCCATTGCCCCTGGTCCTGTCCCTGGGCATCACTGAAAAAAGGCTTCCTCTTCTTTACACCCAGCTTTGAGATACTTAGAAACATTGATAAGACATCATCAGTGTCAATATCGAGTGAACATTTGCAGGGAAATAATCATCTTCATTTGTGTTCAGACCTGTACTATTGCCCAAATATAATCCTGAAATGGGTTGTGGCATTTTGGCTAGTATCAGGCCATTTATCTTACTCTGGTCAAGACTCAGGAAAGATCACTGCAGCTTCTGACCCTGTAGGTCAAAGTACATAATTAAGATCCCATTATTCTACGATATGGTCCCTGAGACATGAGTACAAGTGGGAGTACAAGGAAAGATGGCCCTTTTTGTCATCTCATAGCTGCAGCATACAAGCAGAGGAATGAGGAAATTCAGCAGTCCAGACTGGTCCAGACTACAATACTTGTCAAAGAGGAGAAAGGCCAGGTCTGACTTGTGTCTTGTCAAGTAATGCCACCACAAACTGGGTACCAAGATCTGAATGCTTCTTGAGTGACCTGAGTGGGCAAAACCACAGCAAAGACATAAAAACCTTCTGTAGTTGATTCCTAGGATCCTTTTTGCTTAGGAGTTCAGTGTACATAAGAGGGGTGAAGAAAATCTTCCAAAATAATAAGGGCTAAGATGGAGAGCGAACTTTTCTCCAGGTTTGATGCAAAGAAAACAGGAAGATTCAAGTTGAGCATGAGAAAAGACTTGCTAAGCATCAGACAAAGAAATTGGAGAGCATCTACCACTAGAGGCTTTGGCAGAGGCTGGGCAAATTTATAGCAGGATTGATTTGCAGAAATCTCAGCCTGCTTTAGTGCAGGGAGTTATTTTTGATCCCTTCCATGCCTTTTTCCTATGTTCCTGTAATCACACATTGGCAAACATGGAGCTCCGTGTGTTTTTGTGCAGAGAGGACGAGGTCCAAGCCCATCCTGACAGGGACGCACCCCGTCAACACGACGGTGGACTACGGTGGGACCACATCCTTCCAGTGCAAAGTCCGCAGCGATGTCAAACCTGTAATCCAGTGGCTGAAGAGGGTGGAGTATGGCACAGAGAGCAAGTACAACTCAACCATCGATGTTGGGGGACAAAAGTTCGTTGTGCTGCCCACGGGGGAGGTCTGGTCCCGCCCTGATGGCTCCTACCTGAATAAACTGATGATTACTCGAGCCAAGGAAGAAGATGCAGGGATGTACATTTGCCTAGGGGCAAACACCATGGGCTACAGCTTCCGCAGTGCTTTTCTCACAGTCCTGCCGGGTGAGTTATGCCTTTTTTTCCTCACATTTGAACCAATAGTCTGCATCATGATATTAATACCACACTGATGCTTGTTTTGCTCCATGGCTCTCTGTGCTGGGCCAATTCTGATAAGAATGAATGGGAGACCAAATCAACCCAGATTAAACCAGCTCCTGCTGAAAATCTCTTTAGGATGTTTCCTTTTCTCCCTTCATGTGGAATAATGACTCCAGCAAGGTGAAATAAAATGAATGATCTGTTCCTGTATGGAAGAGGAGCTGGGAAAGGATGCTGCAGTTTCAGGCACTACATCACTTTCTTGATAGGGTGGGGGACATGAGAGCTACTGAATAGCAGTACAGTTTGCAACCCCCTTCCTTCACATTTCTCTTTTCTCTTGCTGTTATTTATATTGCCTTTACTGGTAAAAGGAGACAGTGATACAGGCCCATATAATGAGAGAGGAATAAAAACTGTTCTGGTGACAGGGAGAGAAATATAATAAGTGTGAAAGAGAGAATGATTGATCAGTTATATTCTTGCTTAGTGATCCCCTGGAGACCCTTGCACCAAACTCACAGCTGCTTCCTTCTCTCAGGCCTCAGAGCTGGTGGCCACGTCTAACTGAGGTTGTTTTAAGGCACACCATCCCTTGCCATTTACTCCTGACTTTGAAGTTCTGCTCTGATAAATAGGTTTTATTGTAAAGGACATTTCTTTCTGCCTCATCTTGCTGCGTGAATCTAGCTTCAGATCTACCTGGTTTAGGACAAAAATCAATCTTACTCCTTTTTCTTCCCTTCATTTTAGATGTCAGGTCTAATGTGATGTCTGCAGTCAAGACACCAGTGAGAGACAGAAATCGTTAATTCTCCCAGGTTGTTGAAACTGGTTTTCTCTGTAGGTAGTGGGGAAAATGCTCTTATAACTAAGGCAGCATGGCTTATTCTGCTCACTGATTGCCAAAGCTCTGTATTCAGGCATCCTCCAAGAGTCACTAGCTTGCATTTAGATACTGACAGCAGGTTGCAAAGTAGGAGAATGCTCTTGGCGTCTTCTTCTGCATCGCTTAGGTTCACTAAACTCCAAACAGAAGACCTGTCAATCCCAAGGAAAAGGCTGTGTGGGTGGGATATGACTCAAAGCCTCTTGGGGTTTCTAAACTATGAGAGCCTGATCCAGCTCCCACTGAAGTCAGTGGGAGACTTTCCATTGATTTAAATGGGATTATAATGAGGCCTCATACCAGAACCGGAGCCTGGAGGCCTGTTGGTATTGTCAGTGACGGAGAAGGAGAGTCCAGCTTGCCCTCAGAAGCAAAGATGTGGTTGCACGGCCATGAGTTAAAAACACCATTCTGCTTGTAAATCTACCAGATTTGACATAGACATCTCCAAAGAACAGCAGGGATGAATATCAAAACACTTCAGTTTCAGCCCAGCAGAGGATTTCTGCCAACCATCATGAACACTGTTGTTTTTGAGGTCAATCGATGGGTCAGTTCTCTGCTCCTGTCTTGCTTTGCACACGGGACTGGACCAAATGACCTCCAGAGTCCCCTTCCAGCCTAAATTATTCTGTGATTTGCAGTGTTGATGAATAAAAGTTTTATCTGTTAAGGTCAACAGTATAGGTCCTTGTGACTTCAAAGGGACCACATGGTATATATTTAATATTTCATACTAGGATTATTTGTCAAGGAGAGGAAAAGACATTGGTGTCTTAAAGAAGTTTGGCTTGGAATATGTTTGACTATAACATATTGGGCTATTTGGATAGACTGTGGTTTTTGAAGTTTTTTGAGTGTCTCCCTGCAAGCTGAATCATGTGCCTAGGCATTTTTCAGGGCTTTGGAAATACCAGCTGGTAGCTATCTAGACAGGGATTTTAATAGCTAAGATCCTACCCCAGGTCTCCTTTTGGGTCTATAAATCAAGATATCAGTTTAAGAACTACCAGGCTAACCCAAGCCGAGGCTACCCAGGGATGTACAGGCTGTCAACAGCAGAAAGGGGAAGGGGGAGGTATGTCTGAAAGATGCTGTTTGAAGCATCTTATCTCCTCTGGTATCTGGATTTGCTGCCCTAGGAAAGCTGCCAGTCTCTCCAAAGAGACTGATGGAGGTAGAGCCCATTTGGCGTAAGAGTTGGACACACACTTTAATGCCATGTGGACTCCATGGCTTGGGCACCAAGGAGGGGCACCAGCTTACCTGTTTTCCCCATCCTTCAGCTTTCCTTCCAGCCACACAAGAAACTCAAGACAACACCTCCAAAGCACCACATTCATGCTTTCTGCTGTGGCAGAGCAATTGCTTGAGTAGTTCTATTATCTCTAGGCAGGGATACTAAAGAGTGTCTAAAGCCCATACAGACACAGCTACATGTGGTAGAAGTAAGTGGAGAACGTGCCATGGCTCTGCACAACCTGATTATGCCTCTGGGCTGCTGACACGTGTTGTGTGCTCCAGCCTGGGCACCAAAGCCCACTTCGTTGCAGAGTGAGTGTGTTAGCAAACTCTTGGGATGGCTCTAATGCATCCATTAAAGCTTGGATAAGAAAACTAAAAAATCCCCCAAAGCTCCCCTCCTGACCCCAAAACCATAGAAAATTAGTTGTTTGTCCTTCCAGGAGCACTGAAAAGCAAAGCAGTTACCAAACATCATGTGCTGGCTTGATTTCTCCCTTGTTACTTGGTCTGGCAGGGTTGCCAGACAGCCTGTACAAAAGCCAGCCCAAGTGTGACATCTGTTTTGAATCCACTTTGCCTGCATTTAATTAACTCTTTCTGTCTCTTTCCTGCCTTAATGCCCAGATCCCAAACCTCCGAGTGCACCTGTACCCCCTTCTTCAGCCAGCAGCCTGCCCTGGCCTGTGATCATCGGCATCCCTGCTGGAGCTGTCTTCATCTTTGGGACAATCCTCCTGTGGCTTTGCCAGACTAAGAAGAAACCCTGCTCCCCTCCAGCTGCCACCCCTGTGCACCGGTCGCAGCCCCGGGACAGGATCTGTGTCTCCCAAGTCCCTGACAAAGACTGCATCTCCTCCATAAACTATGAGGAATACGTTGCCCAACAGCAGCATTTACTGTCCCAAGGGCCTGCACTTGCCCCTGCCATGGCATCCAAAATGTACCCAAAGATTTACACAGACATCCACACCCATACCCACTCACATGTGGAAGGCAAAGTCCATCAGCACCAGCACATTCAGTACCAGTGCTAAGAGGGTGGCCGTGTACAGTAGCTCGTTTGGGCTTTTCCTCGTGGTACCTCAGAAGAGACTGCTCCAAGTCAGCTCACACTGCCAGCAATAGGCAAAGCAGACAGAAAAGATTATATATATAATTTTAAATATATATATACATATATATAATTGTATATGCGTGTGTATGTGTGTATATATATATGTGTATATATCTATATCTATCTAAATATATATATAATAGAGAAAGACAAAAAGAGAAAAGAGATTTTTTTTTTGTTTTAATTATTGCAATCAGGATGTAGCCAAGGAATAATGAAGGAACTCCAGATCTCAGCAGAGGGGCAGCCATCTCCAACAGCGGAGCCTTCCTGGATCTCTTAAATGAGTTGGCATCAAGTGAGACAGGATATAGGGATGTGAACAACCGCCTCCTTCCTTGTGTTGCTACAGAAGCAAGAAGAGCAAGAGGTGACCGTGGTGCTTTTCTGAATGGGCACTGCTGTTCTTGTGCCTGCTTCACATCAGTTGTTTTGGTGGGAGGCCCCCAGATCTGTCTTGCTCTGAGTGACTGAGGTTTAGTGCCAAAACACCAGGAGATATAACCAATTCACCTCTTCCAGGGGAAAAATATAACATAAGTGAGTCTGGAACATCTAATTTCTATTCACAACATGAAATGCTGAATGCTTCTCAATCGCGGTCATTTGGTCTGAAATACTAGCCAAGCTGATTGGCTTGATATCTGCAATGTGAAGGCATCGTGATTCCGGTGTGGGGTTCTGCAGATCAAACCAGAATTGCTCCATTCCCCTGGTCCTAGGACTGAGTGCCACTGCCAGGAGAAAGGAAAGAAGGAAAGAGGAATATTGTACAGAACACCTTTATATTTATATTTAAGAAATAATAATAATTAATAATAATAATAATTGAACTGCTGATGGTGAAGAAAGCAAAACACACTGTCCTTTCCTGATGGCTCACAGTGACAAGCTACTGGATTTTCTATGTCAATGCAAAATGCATGAGAACATTAGGAAAAAAAGTAAGAAACAAAGAGAATGAAATAATCTTGTAGGAAACAATGAATTTGAGAAATGCTCACATAGGTTGTGTGTGGTGGTCCCCTCCCCTCAAATAACAGTTTGCAAAAGATACAGCTTTGTTGCAGTTCAAACAACAGTAAAGACAGAAAGAAAAGAAATAAGGACCATATTAAATACCTATAGGGACTGGAGATGAATCCAATTGCAAATATAAAACCTTTGTAATTCTATATAGAGTTTAAACAGAAGTCATGTATATTTAATTTATTTTGTTAAACAAAAAAAAAATGTATGGTATTTTCCTCAAAACAGGCATTTCTATACGTATTTTTGATCAAAGAAAATAAAGATTTTTTTTTTTCCAGGTTCTATAGATGCCATGCTCAGAATACGCTCAATGTAGCATGTGACCAATTGTACTTCTCCCAACCTGGAGGGTCATCTATATCTATGCCTTTTTACACTATCCATGTGTAATCTCCTAGCATCATCTCAGGTACCGCTGGTGCCATCCTTGCCATCTGACCTTTTCAACTGATTATATTCTGGCTATGAAGGTCTGCGGTGGCCAGATGACTTCTCATGGATCCCTTGTCATCTTCATTATGAAGTTGTCTGCTCACAGGGAAATCTGTTTCTCTATGCATTTTTTTTTGGGGGGGGGGAAGGGAAGGAGATTGCATTTGGTTTTTAAGCACAAACCTCCAGTGGGGTTTCTTTTTAAAAGCAAATTCTGTAAATCAAAACGTAATAATTTATGCGCCTGTAAAATGAACTTTGGCCTCAGGGTGCTTGGGAAGGGGGAAATATGAAATGCAAGTGAAACACTTCATTTGTAAATGCAGCTGCTGAAGGAGCCAGTGGAGGATGAGGTGGGTGCAGTAAGAAGAGCATGTGGGGAGCTGCTCACACCATCATTCTGCTGCATGCTACAGAAAGGCACCCAACTCTTCAGTGGCTAAAATGTTCTTTAGAGAAGGCGGGTTCAGCATTCACTTCATTGCATTTCACTTCAAGTTTGCTGGTGAAAAAACCCTGAAAAATTGAAACGTGCTAACTTTTAGGTTTGAAATTGCTTCTCTCTCAAAGCCTTTTCCACGAAAGAGATCCTCCACAAACCAGCTGCTCCATTTAAAAGTGAAACACTTTAACCTGAAACAAAACAGTGCTTTGCTTTTCTCTATATGTTTCTGAAGGTATTTGCTCTGGGTTGACCTGCAGTGATTTTTCTGCTGGCTTGTTTGAATCAGCAGCAAAACAAACAGCTCCATGTTTGCTCAGCCGCAGCGCTGTGAGATGGGGCCCTAGCTCAGTGGAACGTGTAAGCTCCCTATACACTTCACCAACACATGGTCCTCCATAAAGGCCCTTTTTTTTTGGCCTTAGCCGCCTGGATCAGAGTCTCCATCCCTGCCCACTGTGCTGGTTCTGCCTGGAGCCATCCATAGCTCTGGGAAAGGGGAAGAGAAGGAGAAAAAGAAGGAAAAGGAGGAAGCAGAAGTAGAGGAGGAATACTTTCCTACTCACATGGAGTTTACCAACTGGCACTGTTGCAATACAGCACTGCATAGCACACTGCTGGTTTCCTGACTGCTGTAGTAGGAAAACCATGTTATCCGATCATCTTCAGGGATGATCTTCCTGTAGAGGTTATAATGAAACAACCCATTGCTATTTTTAGTCCTTTTTTTCTCAGCAGGAAGGTTCAGTTACACTTTGTTAACACAAATTTATGAAGTCCATAAAAGCCGAATTTTATGCATCCTCTCAGCTTCAGGGAGACTTAAATGTGAGCACTGAAGGCTCTGTTTGGATACAAGACATGATTTAGGCACAAGTTCTTCATGGTTCTAGCTTATTGAGTCATCTCATTGCAAAAAAATAAAAAGCTTATACACGAAGTGCATCCCCTTTATTTTAAAAGGCAGGAAGTGGATATTCCCATGAGAGATACTAAGGGTTACGTCTCATATCATGCCTGTGAGAAGCTGCTTGCTGCATCACAATACTTCTCCAGCTGCTGCACATTTGAGCAGCATTTGGGGCATGGCAGAGGGCAGGATTAACCTGTAAGCCTGTGGCCCTTCTCTGCTCTCTCTGCCATGCTGCAGAAAAAGGGGCTCTTCTAACACATCCTGTGTTAGCGGTGCTGATGCCAGCTTCAAAGATGGAGGTGAACACTGGTTTTGTGCATTTCAGCCCTAGGCAAACCCTAAGACACTGTCTTATGGCACTTTTTCAGACGGAAGCTAATATCACTGACCCTCAGAGAGGGGGTTAGCGAGTTAAAAGAAGCAATCCTGCATTTCCCATACAGCACAGTCTTCCATGCTGAGCATAATGCTGTCCACCGGTGCCTTCTACCCTTTGTGATCCAGCTCCATTGTGGTGTACCACACAGCCAGAAACTTCAGATATAACTAGATGGCTCACGTGGAAGGAGTGGCCTCTTCCTGCCCTTTAAAGCTCCTGCCTGTAGAGAAAAATCTCTAGTGATGCTGATAGAGAGATCTCCAAAGGCAAACATTGCAGTAAACCACCAGCATAAGCAGTGCAACAGCCCAGCACAGCAGCAGCTCTCAACCGTGGTTCTGGATATTTCATATGAGGTGACATAAAGGTCTTGATTTGCAGAAAGCATGGGGTTTTCATCCTGCCTTGGGTAACAGCTCCCTCTTTGAGCATCTTGTCTTGGGCACCCAAAATGGTGTGAAATTCACCCCTAGGAAAATATCATATCCCCTCTTTAAAGAGGGGCTGTGGGTATTGCCTGGGCCTTGCACTGGCTTCCTGTGCCTGAGTGGGATTTGCATTTTTGAGGAACTGTTTTGCCTTCACACGGTACCTGTAAGTGCTCTTAAGAGTCACTCTGTCCCATCCCATGCCCTACTGCATGCTATTTATTTTTAGGGCTTGACTGCACCTTGCATGTACTGCAAAGTCTTCCTTAGTCTAAATAAATTCAGTCAGGTCCTGTTTGTGTTTAAATTTGTTTTTTCTTCAGTGGGACAAGATTTGGACTCCACACATGAACAGAGTGTGTTTAAAGAAAAGCGTAGTCTTGCCATTAGCTACTGACCCTATTTTGAACACAAAAGTTTTATATGCATGCATATACATATAGGCATCTAGATGTACATGCCAGGCTGTGATGTGGAACGTGATTATGCTTTTAGAGCCATGGGGCTTCAAAGATCAAAGGAATTCTAGGCTTAAACCTCACCTTCTTTGTTTATTCTATTTGCATTACAGATAAAACATGGCATTCCATGCTGATTTTTAAGCATTGTATGGACAACCTTGGTACAGTCAGCCCCTTTCAATCCGAAAACTTTTATCAGGCATTAAAAATATAAAGGATTATGTGATTTTCAATTAGTGGCAAATACAGTAACTGAACACATCAAAATGAGATGGGATGGCAGAGCGTGTCTATGTCTGTGGCTGTGTAATAAAAACTGCAGAAGAAAAGGAATAAAAGCCTGGAATTGTGTTAATAGATGATAGAGTTCTGTAAAGTTACTGTGTTTTGAGGTAAGGATGGCACTATGTGTGTGAAGGTGTGCATGTGATGTGTTAGCACATGTCAGGAGTATGTGCTGGCGAGGCAAAGCAGATAATACTGCAAAATCACCTTTGCACCACAGCTTGGTCTGCTGTTTCGTGAAGGTGCTGTGGATCTAGCAGAGGTATTACTGGAAAAGGCTTCTGGTTTTTAGTGAAAAGAGACAATTTTTGATCACTTCCAGAGCCAAATGCGATAGTTGCACCAGGAGCCAAACTGCAATTAGCTTTGGGGTGCCTACAGTGGAGCAAGGATTTCGAGGCACACATACTAATGTCTCACTACTCACTCCATTGGCAGCAAATGTCCAAGCTGTGACATCTTAAGATTGGAAAAGCTGGCCGTCACCCGGACTTCATCTTGACCTGACCTGGACCTCAGACCCAAAGAGTCCTGCACAGAAATTGCACGCTTGGGGTGGGAAAGAGGAAATATTTCTTGCCAGCTCTATTTCTGTGTCTGTCTGAAACTCTTTGAACATGTGAAATACTGGAATAAAGCCCCAGGGGGGATTTGTCAGTGAGCAAATGCTAGGATGTGGTCAAAGGTTAATGGGGTTTTTATCATGGCTTTCCCATTTGGGCATCATCTCTGCCGACGTGGGATATACTGAGTGTGTTCAGGACTCCAAGTTATCCGAAGTCAATGATTATTCCACATACAGAGCCTGTTCCAGCTCTTGCAGATGCCAGTGGGAAAAAAATCCCTGTAATGTCCATTGGGAAATCAATGGGATGCATGGACTCATTGCAAGGTTTTTACATCTTTTCTCTGGCTGACCCATCGGTAGAGAAAGATGTGACAGGAGTTAATGTCCAGAGTACGAAGCCAGACACATTTAAATGGGAAATGCACACATTTTGGAAGGAGCTCTCAAAGGAAGGGGTAGACACTGCATCTTCCAAAATCTTCAAAACAAGTTTGGGTGCTTTGTGGACGGCGTGTTTCACTTGGGTGCAAGGTTTTGGGAATGTTATTAGGGTAAAGGGGTACATCTAGGCCAGATGAAGTCATGCAGTGGTGCCTTCTGGCCCTAACTAAAGCTGCAGAGAGAAGGCAATGCAAGCACAGGTCCTGGCTAACGCTGTATCTGTACACGTGCACCCCCAGAGCTTACAGCAGCATTTGGCACATGGCAGCCCAGTTCAGGCTGCACACGCAGCTCTGCTTGCCTGCGGACTGTAAGTAAGCGTGTGATCTCAGCACTTCCCAGCGTATTACTACAGTCATGGTGTTATACAAACTGAGGCTGTGCTTACTGTGTCTGCGAGGAGCCCTTTGCATAAACAGCGGCACAGCCTGTGTGTACACACAGCCCTCCTCCTGCAGCGTTTCAGAAAATCCTGCTGGATTCGCTGCAGTTAGTGTCACAAAGGATTTACATGTGAATTTGAATGTCAACACATGCAGTTCATGGCCTGCTCAGTTGCATAAACTTGTTACTATAGGTGTAAGCATCTCCAATTCGCTATTTGCCATGCATGTGAGGAAGCCGGGATCCTGTCCTAGCACTCGGATGGACAAAGCTCTCCCCCAGCACACTCATTCAGACATGAGCGGTAAGTGTTGGGTTGTACAGCTTAGCCAAAGTGATGCTCCAGGTCTAAATGCATGGGAACCCAGTGGGTGTGAGACCCACAGAGAGAGCATTCATAAGTGTTTCTGGATCATAGAATCCCTGACTGGTTTGAATTAGATGGGACTTTAAAGCCCAGTTCCAACCCCTGCCATGGGCAGAGACACCTTCCACTGGAGCAGTTGCTCCAAGCCCCTGTGTCCAACCTGGCTTTCAACACTGGCAGGGATGGGGCAGCCACAGCTTCTCTGGGCACCCTGTGCCAGTGCCTCAGAACCCTCATAGTCAAGAGTTTCTTCCTTATATCTGATCTAAATCTAGCCTCTTCTAGTTTCTTTTCGGTTTCTTTTCAGAGTCTTTCAGGATTGATGGATGTAGTGAGGTTGTGACAGGCATAGTCCCAAAACCACCTAGCTTTATGGAGCGGATCTCATCTACAGATCTCAGCAACAATTTCACAGAAAAAGAAATGGGGAGTGAACGTACTGGCCAGGATTAGGGTCTGTCATCCAATTATTCTGGGATGCACGCAGGTCACCTACCAGGTCAGTTCTGTACTCTGGACCTGCTAGAAAATGCTAATAATTAGGAAGCTGTAGGGATTTCAGACTTGCTCTTGACCTGACCTTATCAGCAAAGCATTTCTTGGACAAGATTCTCAGCTTTTACAGGTTTGCTACAAATGTCAAAAAAAAACCCCAAATATAAACCCCACCACCAATAATGTGGATTGTCATAGCTGAAAATAGGAAATAATGACTGATAAAACCATATTCAAAATACTGGGGTTGCAGTTACTGTTACATGGCACATGCTTATTGCATAAGCATGGAGTGGAGTCTCGAAGAAGGCGGATGCCCATTTTACATTTTGCTTTTAGCCAAGACACCTCTGTGTGTATTTACCACCTTCAGGTCTCTGAGAGCAATGCATGGAGCTGTGACCTTGATTTGTCCTTATTTTAGCTGTCACACTTTATTTTCTCCTTCTCTTTCTGCCAGTCTGCTGTAATTAGGATTTAACTTATCCCCCAGTATAGGGGACATCAACAAAGCAATGAATGTTCATTTTTTCCCCATTTTCTCTAACCAAATCCAGTCCAAAGTGCTATTTCTATCCAAGCTGATCTATGCTTTAGCGAAAGCAGTAATAAATAACAGTTTAGACCAGACTTCAAAATGCCTTTTTTCCTTTGATCTGAGTAATTAAAGTCAAGCTGCTGTTCCTGAGCATTTTCTGATGGAATTACACCGGTTACTCAGCTCTTCATTTGTATGTTATTAAGCATTATGTTTTATTGCTGCTGTTTAAACAATTAGTACCTAAATATGCCCCATATTCTCATAAAGAGGCAGTAGCAGTGTTAATGTCAATGCCCTGGTTAATAGCTTGTTTCCATCCAGAGTCCACCATCATGCTCCAGTGCTATTTAATATCAATCAGACCTTTACTGACGCCCTTCTGAAGTTGTTCTCTTCTGCAATCATTTAACTTGTGCAGTGAAGTAAGGAGAAGTCAACCAATAAAGTTAAGTAAAAATGGCATTTCTCTTAACACAGGAATTTTTTTATATTCGTTGCAAGTTTTGGTTACAAAAAGGCCAATGCTTTGTGGTGATCGGTCATTTTGACATTTTTATGGTGTTTTTATTGCCCCTGGCTCATTTCCATACTAAAGAGAACGATTGTAACAATACTCGCTCGTTCTGTTATGATTAGGATTGTGCTTTTGCCGCGCTTTGTTCGGCTGTTGCTGCGCTCAGTAATGCTCTTGGCACACGTCCTCCCAGACCCTGCGGTGTGTTTATTCAAAAGGAAGGAAAAAGAAGTGTCTACTAAAACAATAAACTGCTACTGCTTGCGTTAACACGGCCATAACTTCCTTGTTCTGCAGACAATCAGGTAGCAAAGCTGTTAGGCAAACTTACTCCTTCCCTGCTGGAAAAATAAATATTCATGAAGTTTACAGCCACAGTTTTCCTGTGCTTTCTTATCAGGTTGAAAATGGCAAAGGGTTTTAAAGCTAATGTTTTAATCAGAGAGATAAGGATGGAGGCCCAGATCCTGAAAACAGTGGGAGCTGGGATTTGAAATATTGCTTTGGACCTGGGTAAGGGTTCAAGACATTTTCTAAGTTACTTTAATATTAATGTTATTAATACTGAAAAGTGAAAATATTTTCATTAATGCTAAGACAGAAGGTGAATATGAAAAGCATCCTGAATGGTGAGAAAGAGCCACTAAAAAAGAGGAGGAGAGGTGATGTTGCAGGTTTCCAGGGTAAGACCCAGGACAAACCAGAGCACTCAATGCCACCTGTAACAGACAATTTCTGTTGAGCACTTCACTGCAGAACATCTTTCATTCAAAGCATGCTCTTGCCTTGCCTTTATGTCAAAGAGAAAAAAGGATCATAGAATCACAGAATGATTTGGTCTGGAAGAGACCTTAAAGCTCATCCAGTTCCAACTCCCTGCCACGAGCTCAAAGCCCAGTCCAGCCTGGCCTTGAACACTGCCAGAGATGGGGCAGCCACAGTTCTCTGGGCAACATGTCAGCTCCTCACATCCTCACAGCAAAGAACTTCTTCCCAAGATCCCACCTCAATCTCCCCTCTGTCAGTTTAAAGCCATTCCCCCTCGTTCTGTCACTGCATGCCCTCGTAAAATGTTCCTTTTCAGATTTCTCACAGGATGTGTTTTAAGGCCTAGATTCATCCTCCCAAGGCAGCAAAGTTAGTGACAGAGCAATCATGAGCTTCCTTAAATAGGGAAGAGAAACTGGCACTTCCCGCAAGCTGTTTTAGTGCTGGGTGAGAGAAAGACCCAAATGGTGTTTACTGTTGCACTAAAGCCAACAAGATAACTTAAATTTGTCACCCAGGTACCATAAAACAAAAGGATGAACCTGACTTTGGCACTGAAATACAGCAGTGGAAACTTACAAAACAACTACGAAGTATCCATTTACATTAAATTTCCCCAAATCTCACATAGCTCAACAAGGAGTTGTACCTTCCCTTATGCTGCTGTATCCTGCAGCATCCTACTGAGCCTGAGAGGCTTGTGTTCCACAAGCCCTTGCTCTGATCGCATGGCTTCAGTCACCAGTTGCTGGCCCCAGCCCTATGTTGCCTGGGGAACACAGGCTGCCCTATGTCATGGTTTGGTTGGAGCTCATCAGCTTGATATCAGAAGAGGCACATTTTGATGTTTATCTGCAACTATGTGCATGCAAAATAGAGGCTGCATGTAAGGACGAGTTTAACCCGTTATCACAGAGACCTCTCTCATTTTGGAGTCTCAAGGCCTCATACTTCCATATGGCAGAAAAGATTTCTAAGGGGCCATAAAGTCAGCACAGCTCTGTTTGCACTTGCTTTTTTGATTCTTTGACAGTGCTGCTGTGGCCTCTGTGCAAACATGGCTCTGTGGTCAGCATTTAAAGCGCCAATCCTTTCAGCATTTAATCATCTCATTTGCCATCTTTGCCAGAATTGGCACCTACAAACCCAAAGGCATAAAATTACATAGTCAAAGCAAACTCAAAATGACATTTAAATATAACCTACTTGTTAAATAATTTTAGGAGAAAGGATAATACACATTGGGTAGGTAAATGAGCGTCTCTCCCCATTTCCAGAGTGTCTGCACTCTAGACAGTTTTGCCCACTTATTACATCCATGTGAATTCTAGCAATAATTTCTCTCTCTTTATAGAAGAGACATTGCAATACTGAGAAATTATAAAGGTTTTCCCTAAGGCAGGAAGAGCTGAGAAGTGGGCTTGGATCCATGCACCAAATTAATGCCTGTCCAAAGCCATCACCCTCCTCATTATATCAGTAGTGCTTCTTTGGCACAGGGAATCACAGGACATTGGCTGTCTTTCAGAGCATCCAAGGTAGCAAACCAAGACCAAGATCAATTATTTCCTGAACTGGAGCCTGTGGTTGAGTGAAGATACTGTTGGCTGTACTGGGGTGGCTGTGTCCCAGGGCTGAGCCCTGTTTCTCAGTCAGTGGAAGGCACAGCTGGTTTGTTATGCCATTCAGGGCCTTGATTTATCCTTGCTTCTCCCAAAACATGGTCTACAAAGTGAAGCTGTTTCCCCAGACATTGGGTGAGGCCATCAGAGTACTTCAGGTTGAATTTGTCCTCATGGAAGTCACTGGGAGTCTTATACTGGACTAGCTGAAAGAATAGCTTGTTTCCCTTAAGAAGCTAGAAGCTTTTTGACAGCTGCTGTCATCAGCACTGAGCGATGACTCTTTATTCCCCTCTTTTTCTTCAACAACTATGTGCAAGAGAAATACGAGGGGAAAATATTCTGTGAACATCCTGGAGTGACTGTGCAAGAGGTGTTAACGTCAAACCTTTGTCCTACAGCTACTACAGAAAGTTGGTTGTGTGTGGTTTATGCATATCCAGTATTCAGAAGCTTTTATCAAAACCCATGTGTTGTCCTTAAGAAAGCTGGGGTGGGTGTGGGAATCTTGATAAATAATTCATATTTCAACTAGCATTAAATGGAAATTTTACCATACAGATTCAAATCATTTAGTAAACACTGGATAAATCCCCCCAGGAGTATCAGGCAACAAATGATAGGCAATATTTTGGCAGTGAAGAGAAGTGGCTGCTTCTGACAATTGTGGATGACCCAACTGTCTTGGAAACATGTTTTGATTCTTAATCTTGATAGGTATTTGCTGCTGAGATTGTATCTGGAGGCACAGGTATAGGGAAAAATGCATCAGATGTGGATTTTTTGTGTGCAGGTAGTGTTAAATTTTAAAATGTTTGGTGCTTCAGAACTAAAACTGAATTTCCAGATCCTTCCATTTAAAAAGCTTCAGTATAAAGACATATTCTGGATGGTTTTTAATTTTGCAGAAGCCAATGCAAAACACGTTATTGCTGTTTTCAATCATAAAAGTTACAGTAATCATTTTATGCTGGTTTCTTTAATAAATATATCACCAATATTGCGCGATAGGGAAACCCATTTTATTGTTCCCAGTGCTGTCTAAATTTTGTGCTGCCCCACGGTTGTATTTGTAATACTGCAAGTTGATGTCATTTGGTTATTCCACAGCTATTGGAGCTCAGAAGCTAGATTTTCTTTTAAATGTAGTTGATTGAATGTTTAGTATTGGAGATGTGTTTTGGTCTCTGGCGATGTCTGTGCAGTGTGTATGGAGGACTAGTCAATAATCATCATTTTTCCAAGAGGAAATGTTGGATGCTGGAAACATCCAAAGTCCATCAGTCTGCATGCAACCCACAGCCTGGAGTGCTCTTCTATACACCTCTCAAAATTCAAGCAGTGTTTCCTTTTCAAACACACTCAAAAGATTGGCCACCCTTTAATGTGATAATAGGGCAGCTGTAGCTCTCACTCAAGGTGTGGGAGAAGGGCTCCACACACTCCAATCCCTGCAAAATTTTCCAGCCAAAGTGCTGTAAATTGCCCCACATCTTGGCTCACTGAGCACCCTGGGCTAGGCATCCTGATGTTTCTCCTTGCACGGGGATGAGAACAAGAGTTGTGGACCAGGAAGGGAAAGGAGGCAAGTGACTTTAAAGTCCATGGTGTAGCTGTATGAGCGTTGCTCAGACGACACCCTGGCCCCCCTACCTCCTTGCTGCCACCTTGATTCTCTCTGGATCCAGAGCAGATATGTGCAGGCTGAATCTGGAGATGAGAGGGACCTTCTTACCCTGGGGCAGGCTATCACATCTCTCAGTCATGCTGAAAGGAATGATGGCTGTGCTGAAAGGCTGGAAAAGATGGTCTGAGAATGGCTTCATCTAATGCATCTAATGCAGGCAAGCTAGGGAGAGAGCAACTTGCCAGGACCCATATTTGGAAGTCTTTCATGGCCATCATCTGCCATCATCTCAAGCCAAGAATCATAAGCACTATAACAAGGAGACATACTTGAGTGCAGAGGATTACAGTTTTCTCAAGGATTGTTGTCATAAACCCCATAGTGGGTAGAGCTTAACATAGTTTATGATAATAACTGAGTATCACATTGCCCAGAACACCAAAAAATGACAGCAAAATTCAGAAGCAGGTGGGCAGCTTTAATTATATAGGTTCCAAGGGGAGTAAACACTGGGATGGTTACTGTCTGTCTGGTATGAGTCAGTCCACAGTGACCTTACTGGTGCGATCTGGTGAGAATAAAGCATCTAGCCTGTATTTAACCATGCAAAGTGTTTTTTTATTTCCCCCCCTCCCACTCTTCTTGTGAGAACAGAGAAAATGGGATTTGTAGGAGGAACTGAGGGATGTATTACTGTCAGCGATTTGCACATATCAGGGCTGAAACATCAGACGGAGGAAGTACCCGAACAGCTGGGACTGCAACAGATGTTCTCCAGACAGCTCTGCCTCATGAAGATGTAGTATAGTAATAGGTCATGTTACAGAAACAGAAAATTGAAAAGAGTGATTTTACATGCATGAGCACTGGCTCCCCAGGCCTGGCAGTATGAGTGTCACTCAACAGGGAAAGGCAGCTGGGACCCTTCTGAAGAGATCATTGTGTCCCTTGCCACCAGAACCTACTCTTCTAACATACACATGCCTGTAGAAGGGATAAGAGGACTCCCCATACTGAAATACAGAAGGGGTGAATGTAGAATCCCCTTACCATTCCTGCAGCTTAAGGGTGGATTCTCAATTACTTGGTGCCTCTGCTTCAAGGCTTTTAGTCTCTTCTGCTGCCTCTCTTTCCCCAGGTCACTGAGCAAAGTGTTTCCTGTATAATGACCTGTGAATGAGAATAGCTGCAGCAGCTTCACCTGATGTTTCCCTTGATGCTTATCTTTAGTCTTTAGACATGGTCAGAACAGCCTGTGATGGTAAAACCAGGTGGTGATCTCCCAACTGCAGCTCCATCACAATCTCAGTCAGCCACATCAATCCAAGGCCACCCCAAGAAGGTTCCCAGCGTGTGGACCTTTGCTCTTGGTAATGGCTGCTGTTTGTATGCTCCTACATTCCTCTAGGAAGAAAGAGCTTATTGTTGAGGCAAAGGGGCACTAGACCTTCCTGTCCTTCAGACTGAAAGAGTGTCCTAACCACCAGGTCACAAGGTTTTTTGGGACCTATCCAATCTTTTCCTTGAAGCTGAGCTGGGTTGCTGCCAGGAATGCAATAATGATGGGTCAGATGGGAAACAGGGAGCACAGAGAGCAATATCTTGTACTGTTCTTACATTTTTTTCCAAACTGGGCATTTATTGCTTCCACAATGAGCATTATCAGAAAAAAGAAATTGGCCTTCCTCACTCTTTCCATTTGTGTACATAGAGTAATTTGCTACTTTCCTGGCTGGTTGCTTTATTTTAATGTTTCACTCATTTACTTATTTTCATTACAAAACTGAAGGTTGCCCTCTTGTATCCTGAACATTCAGTACTTTCAATATGTTGTCATTACTTTCACAGGAATCTTTAGCAGCCATGTCACTGTGGTGCTCTAAAAAAACCTCCAACAGTAAATGGAAATGGACTTCATAGACTATTAAATATATTTAAGTAAACACATTAAGCAAGCATTAAGAAAATTAAGTACTTTTTACTGGGGGAAATGAGACTGCAACACACAAGGGCCCCATAATGGCAGTTTCATTGCAAACAGACTCCTGTACATGTATGTGCATGTTCCAGCTCTGTCTCCTAATATGAAAAAAGTGTGACCTGTCATGTCTTTGGATGATATCATGGCTCTGTTGGCAATAACATAATTACAGTACATCATGATGTGCTTGGGACCAGACCAAAGACATCACTGCCCCAAATGGAAAGGCTTCGTTTTGTTGTGTCTTTCCAAGTTCATCAAGTCCCCATAGCAACCCAGAGCCCATCAGATAATTCAATAACACATTCACAAACACATGGGGCAGCCCCTGGGGGTTTCTTAAAATGTGTTCATCTCCTTAACCACTAATTTGTGACAACAGAATTATTTCATTCACCTTTTAGCACACCTCATGCTCTAGTACAGCTCATTTCACAAGGTTTAGCTGGCCTCTGGCACTGCAAATGACAGTGTGGCCAACTCTTACGAGGAAATCATATAGGCTGATTTTAGAGTACAATTCACAGGCATCCCACTGCCTGAAAGTTATTACTCAATTTTTTAATGAATGTTAATGATTAGCGAATACTTGTTCAAAATTCAGGGAATGATTTGTGAGAAAAAGAAAGAGGAACTGGGATTTTCTTCTAAAACATGTTTTCTATAATATATGCTGCAGTTCCCGGGTTGGAGAGTGATGTGCTCTCCTGGCAAGGTCTCCTTGGCTCCCAAGTAGTGTATTTTTTCTTGACTGAAGACTTCTGATAGGCAATAAAGACTGTATTGAGTAATATGAGTGAAAAAGAAAGTTCAGAAGGGATGAGAAATTAAGAAGTAATGGCATGCTTTCATAGGATCAGCCAGGTTGGAAAAGGCCTTTAGGATCATCAAGTCCAACCTTTACCCCCGCACTGCCAAGTCCACCACTAAACCATGTCACTAAGGTCTCATCTACATGTTTTCTGAACACTTCTAGGGATGGCTATTCTATCATTTCCCTGGAAACCTGTTCCAATGCCTGACAACAGTAACACCTGAACAGAGGCTGACATTGGTTTTCTAAAAGCTTCTGAGAGTGGCAGACAGTCTTGTGCACACTTCCAAGACCTCATGACACTTTAGAAACTCATCAGTTATGTCCATAATGAAGCTGAAGGCCTGGATGTCCTGTAGTTTCTGCTAAGCACCTCCCAGCATCACAGCAAGGCACCTGGGGCTGCTCATTCTGCTTTTATTCTGCTGAAACCATTGCTTTCTCCTGACTGCTGCGGTAGAGCACAGCAAAGAAACGGATAGGAAGACACGTGCTGCTGAATGTATTTATGCTGAATTCCTGGATAATTTACTGGCTGCAGAGATGATGCAGCCCAGAGTTCAAACCATTAAAAAAATAGGTGTGAAGAGGAGTGGGGGGAGAGCAGGGGGAAACACTTGAGTCTTCCCTCTGGGAGGCGTTCCTAAAAAACATCCGGCTTGGCATGGTCTGGGATTCTTCAACTGGAATATCTGCAGACGAGGGAGACACAAGATGCTGTTTCAGGATTTGAGAGGCCTTTTTGAGGGTGAAGTTCAAGGAATAAATGGCCAAGGCCAGAGACAGAGGGAGAAGATGAAAGCAACCATAAGAGAATAAAACGTAGGAGAAGTTTGGGGTCAATTGCCATAATTCATTATAACTGCACCTTATCTTCCAGCACCACAGGAGCTACACCTGCATACTTAGTACTAAGCAGTAGATGTATAAAGGAACAAATTAATTAGAAGGAATAGGAGAAAGCTGAGTTGAGAATGAGAGAAAGGGTCAATCCCTTCATCTTATTCTACCCCCCCATTTTCATTATACCCTCCATGACAGGTTTATATTTGAGGGGACTATTTCCTCTCCATCTGTTGATGGAAAGAAACCTTCACCATGGCCTGTTTTGCTGCGAGAGCAGCTTTGCCTGGAGAACTTGGCCCCCTCAAGTGAGTAGGAAACTTGTTCCCCATCCTGTGAGAGGTTTCAGTGCTTTCATTTTTCCCCTCCTGCAATAAATAAGAAGAACAAGTAAAACTCTGCAAGCCAAACTCTCCCCACTCCAGTTTCACAGTGGTTCCACTGAAATTTTTAATCTGAAGCATATGGGAACAGTTTATTTCAGGTCTGATATCTAAAGATAATGAAAAACTTTTGAAAAGTTGAGTGCACTGCAATTTCAAAGGTGGTTTAGAATCAAAGGGGATGCTTCATGTAAGGGGGAAAAAAAGCTAGAGATAGAGAGAACTTTATGGCAAATTGAAAAGTATAGTTTAAAAATGTTTCGTCTGCAAATTCTTCTCTACCCAAATGTTCCTGCAAGCAGGTTGGCTTCTAAAAACCTGTTTCCAGGAAATGTGTATTTTCTTCTGCTAGCTTCCTGCTTGGGGGATCTTTATCTCTGTACCCCGTGCCTCAGACGTTGCCCTTAGACCTGAGTTGAAACAACACACAATGAGCTTTCTTGATTCAAAATAAGTCCATTTATATGGGCTGGACAAGCTGAAGTGAGCAGCAGGAGGAACTTCTTGGTTTTGCTGGCTGGTGAGACAGCATGAGAGATGGTGGGCAGGTTTTGCACTGAGAATTACAAAGGAAGCTGTTTATTCCACTCCCCACCCCCCTTTTTTTTTTCTTTTAAGTGGTGAGAAGAACTGGAATAAGTAGTCTAACATCTAAAGGGAGAATTATATGAACCAGACACTGTCATAACCTGGAGCAACAGGCAGTCCGGTAGATCCAAAATATAAAGCATCAGGTATTCTAGAGACTGGGAGAGGATCCAAAACCAAGTTAACAGGGCATTCAGATTGAGAATAAAAGAGACCTTATTTGAGGAGTTATAAAATCATTGAAATATGTTCCATGTATAGAAGGAACAAGAGGTCACAGAAGCGGCCAGTTTGGCTTACGCAAGGCACCAAGGGCAACACGCTGGCAGTACACATGCTAGGCGATGCCAAAGAAATCAAATGTAGCTTGCTTCAGCTTAGGAAGGCCAAGGGACCAATAACACAAAGAGATTCAATTATAACTTGGTCGTTCCCCTGACGCTAGCATGTTTCTGGATCTGGAACTGAAGCTTTTCCATCCAAAATAGGGTTCATTGTGTATGAGCCCAGCGGCTCACCACATAAAGCTGCCTCCCTCCACTCTGAGCTGGGGTTTAGGGGTTTTTTTTGGGCCATGGATGGGAAAAGCGTGCCGGAGATGAAGTATATTGTGAATAGCGTGAGGTGTCTCTGACCACGGCAGGGGGTTGGAACCTGGTGGTCTTAAGGGCCTTTCCAAGCCTAACTATTCTCTGATTCTATGATTCTACATATCCCATGGACTCCTGTGGGGAGCCTGTCCCTCTCTTCTTATGCTCCCCAATGCACCAAAGGCCCATCCCTTCTGCATAAAAAGCCCTTAATAATGACACCAGAAGTCCTAATGACCCAAGTTCTAAGATGGTCTTCATTGAAGGGGGTCTCTCATGTCAGAGGTGTGCAGGCTCATATTTGGGGCAGGAGAGCTTTGCACATGATACCTCAACTCTAGCATTTTTAGAGGGGAGGGAGAGGAATAACTGACCTGATTCAGAGCTTAGATTAAACAGAAAGCCTCCAATTGTTAATCCCACATGAAATTTCTCCTGTTCAGCATTTTCCTGGTTTGTTTTTTTTTATAGAGGGTCTGGTACGAGGCAGAGCCATGCTCAGGGTGCTGGGGTTTGTGAACTGCAATCGTTAGGAATTACCTAATTAGGATTTTGGAACAGGGTCTAATACTGATCCTTTAATCCTTCCCGTGAATCTAGTCCCATATGTATGGGCATTTAGTCTTTGGGAGTAATCCATGCAGTGCTGCACAGTTTGGTTTTCCTATCTCTGAAATGTCCAAGTTGAATAACAGCACAGGGTAAATCCTGTGAGAGCTTGGCTCTGTGTTTGTTTAATCCCTCTGGATTGCTGTTTCTAAATATTTATGTTACCTGAGATTTTGTTACAAACTTAATAATCTGTTGTTACAGCCGAGTAAGCAACAAAAACAGCCTTTGGTCTGCACAGTGCTTATACAAGGGTACAGTCTTGAGTGTCTGGAAGGCACTTTGCCCATGGCAATGCGCAAACATGCTAGTGTGGGGTTTTGTGTGCGTAGGAGTAAATCACTTTTGTTATCCCTTCTGAAAAGTTAATCTGAAGCACAGTTTCCTGTGCAAAAATTAAAGGGAGGCTTATCACCCACATAGCCATAACTCTGTAGGTTATCTGGCTGGATTTCGTGGTTAAGTTGGAGTGTATTTTCAGAGAAATGTCTAATTCGATACTGTTTTTCTCTTTCTATCTGTCTGCTGTTCTTCCCATTTCCCTGATAACAGTCACTATTAATAGATATGCTATTAAGTCAATACTTGGCAGCTCTAGTTTATAGTTTTAATTGAGAGAGGCATATCTGAGACGTATGGAGCACTTTGTTCAGCTTCAGGCACTACAGCTTAAGCAATAAGTACCTCAGATGTTCTAGATCCAAATGACAGAGGAGAAGATAGATGGAAAAATTGTGGACAGATGAAAGAATCAGAATTGCTTGACACCAGAAAGCTCTGTAACTCAATGGGTATGCAACTGCTGGAACTGCATAGGAAGGTTTCTAATGGTAAAACCTGACACAGAAGGATCAGGCTTTGAACTGAGCTATTGTAGACATTTATTGCTGGACATCTGTCTTTCAGAGCAATTGTCCTGATTTAAACCCAATTCAAATTTGACCTTGTCTGTTCCCTAGCATGGCTTTTAAGGATTGAAGGAAAAGGAATAAATAAAACCTTTCTGGACCCCTCCTCCAAGCCTTTTCCTTGACTAAAAGGGTGTGAAGATGAGATTCAGCAGCTTAGGCTGCAACATAATCAGATAAAGCTTCATTCAGCAGTTGGAAAGCTGACCAGTAACAAAAGCTTCGTCTGAAACCTATAATATACAGGCACAGCTCTCCTGAATTTATACAATATATTTGTAGATGCCCTTAGTAAACCACACCCAAACCTGATAAAAGGAATTTTTATTTCTTCACAAGGCATTTCTATGATAATTGTTATAAGTCTTTTTAGCAAATTAGAGCTAAATACCAACTCTTCTCCCTTAACTTCTCAGACCTCACCCAATCAACATCATCATTTCAATCTTTCTCTAGAAGAGCCTTGTCTTCTAAAGCTAACTTTCTGAATTTTATCTTAAATGGGATCCTGGGCTACCAATAGTTTTCTATGCTGGTGATTACCATTAGTCCCTATGGATGCCTTGAACCCATGGCAAGAAGGAATTTGCACTACCAGAGCCCACCTGCTTGCTGTCCAACCCCTTGTTTTGCCAATGAGCTCTGCTATGAAATGATCCAGGCCCACCAACATATGCTTCTCATCAGCAGCAAAGGAAGCTGGAGCTGGTAGGGTCAAACTGAATGAGGTAATCATTTTAATCAACAAATCCCTAAACACAAGAGAGATGCAGCTGCTGAGCCGATACAGTTATCCAGCCAGCTCAAGGGAGGACAGCAATTAGCTCGCTGAAATGCTAATGAAGAGGCAAGATTGCTGAAGCAATACACAGAGCAAGGCTGGGGCATAAAAACACCAGTGTGGAGGAGCCAGGGGAGGTGCAAGAGGAGCTTGACTCTGTTGGGGATGTTGTCAGAAGGCTTGGGAGGTGTGGAGCCTGCAAATTCGGATCAGAGCCAGACAGTGAGAGGAGCAGCAGGACTTCCCCAGAGCTGCTGCACTTGGGTGTAGACCCTGGTGCTGGCCCATCCGGTGGTTCGCCATGGGCTATTAACAGAGTTCTTACATATTTGAGTGTTTTGGCTTATTAAAGACTACCAAGAGGATGTTTCTTGCCTCTAATTAATCTCGCCTCACTCTTCATGTCTCACTTCACTCTCTTCTTTATGATTCCCCATGGGCCTCTGGCTCTGGAAATCTCATTACCACAAACACCATCTCTTGCTCCCTTCAAAGCTCACATCATTACAGACCCCAACTGCTCTTGTAAGGAAAGCAATGGCTCCATTTGAATCTTCTCCTGGGCCTTTCCAGGCATTTTAAGCTGTTCAATTACTTGACCATCAATTACATGAATTAGGCATTGCAGTGAAATCAGGACCCACTGTCTGAGGTGCAAATGAGGCAAATAAACCTCATCCCTCTCCCCAGCAAATTTACAATCCACCTGCATGTGCAACTTTGGCTCTCCAGGGCCTCCTGTCGGAAAAATATCATTAAAATGGTATAAAAATTAGCCACTTATTGAAGGAAAAGTGAGCCTAAGCAGCACAGAAACAAGTGGGAAGGTGTTAGCTTGGAAGTCCATGAACAGTTTCTGTCACTTCAGATTGTTTGTGCGGTTTTTTTATTCTATCAAAATCTAAGATCTGAGAAGATGATGTGTATGGGAGAAAATATTACTGAGCATCTGGGTGTCGATCAGAGTACAGAGGTCATCCTGCAATATCCTATAACATTATATGTTGCACAGCCCTATTTGAAGGACTGAACTTTTTGTATTGAACCTTTTTGACCTGAACCTCTTTGTGTTAACGTATATCAAGTCACACACTGGAGACGTGGTCTAACTTCTTAGAACCAGAGGCCTAGTGCAAAAGTGGCTTGTCCTCCCTCCTGGCAAGCTCTTCAGTGCAGGTGATACCCACCAAAACAGAGAATGTATTTTAGAGTGACTCTTGTCCTCTCACTGTTACCAGTGGGCTGCCCATAGTCCACCCTTTTCCCTCTACCAAAAGCGTGATGACTCACTTCTTGGTGGTCTCACAGATGCTGTGCTTCAGTCCCTGTCTAGGTGCTGAACTTGTGAGCATCAATCAAGGTTTCATGTGCATAGCTTCAACCTTTAAATTCAATGACTCTGTACCAACCACATGAAAATCCTTTGTCCCCAGCCGTATGTCTTGAGGTGTGTGTTCAAATCCAGAAAGATCCAGACTGAGAAGCCTTGGCTTGATAGAGTCACAAAACTGCTGAACTTCAGTAGGATTGCACAAGTGATGAATTCTGACCTTCACATGACATCCAAAGCACAGCAAGCAAGGGTGTCTCTGTGTTCTAATTTAAATTTTACACTTGAAGGACATGCACACATGTTAAACCCACCTCTTTAATCCTTGCAACTGAACCATTCAGCTCTTGTGTTTCCACTGAGGATTCAAGCAAAATGTTCGATAGAGGGCAAAGGAGCTGCTCAGCATCATTGAGGAAAGCAGAGGTAAGGGGTGAGAGTGTGTGAACCCTGGAAGAAACAACATGAGCTGAATGCATCAAACAGTAACGTGTTACCAGAGAAGACGAGGATTAAACCCCTTAAACTACACTTGAAATCACATATGGCTAGAAGGAGAGAAATTCCTTCCTATCTTGTTTTCTCCCCATATAATTGTTTTCTCCCTATATAATTAGTCTTCAAATATACTTTCTGTAGTGAGCTCATTTGTCCCAATCTAAGGAATGATGTAACTGACTTCTTTCAGCTCCCACTTCGGTGCAACTTCACAATGCCCTTGGACTTCAGGGGATTAAGTTCCTGTCTTGGCCGTGGTCCAGTCACTGGTCATTGCCATTTCTCGATTATACTAGCATTCCAGAAAACATTTTATCCCCTTCATTTACTCACAATTGACCAATCACATAAATCAGGTTAGGGACTAGTGGACATATCTACAAAGAAAGGAGAGATTCAAAGAAAAGCCAGATTTAAGAATAGGTTGAATTTGATTTTTCTTTTTAAGATCTCTATTCTTGAAATTGCAATAATGACTGCTGCAAGAAAAGAACATTAATGAAACCTGCCACTCTTTCGTTTACACTTTGAAAAAGATGAGAAAAATTGCTCTTCCAAAAGAAGCCCCCACCTCCTTAAAGATACACAGCTTACTTCCATCATCATGTTTAAAACCATTATTTACACACATAACATCTGTAAATGTGTGAATATGCAGATAAACAACTGCATGTCTGTTGTGGGCTCACTGTGTTACCAGTGCACTGGTGTGCAGCTACATAGACAGCTGAACACTCATGGCCCCACTGATACAAGGTTGTACTTGAGTCTAGATGAGCCTTTGATTCAGTAAGAATCAGGAAAATCTTGGCACTGATTTCACTGAAAGCAAGACAGTGTCTCACATGAAATCATCTTGCCATCTTCACAGTTGATACGCTGGTATCTGAGGAGAGTTCTGTAACCTCTCCTGCTTGAACCTAAGGATCATAAACCTCCTCCAAGGTAGCAATTAGGGGTGTAGTTTTGCATCCTGCCTTTCCCACGCCTCCTTCTTTGGCCACGCTGAAGCTATAGGAGAATGATGCAATTCCTTGTGCCTCCTGGTATTTGGAATACATATTTTTCTTGGTTTGACTTAGGGAAGAATGTTTCCAAGAATGTAACTGGATGGGTTTTAAATTGTAGACTTTGCCATGGGCCATCCTCTGAGCTCCTGCGTACGTGTGACCAGCATGCCTCTGTCTGTGGGCAGGACCAGTAAATGCTGCCTGATGATGGGTGACTGGTATGCCCACATCCTCCCTATCCAAGGCCGGGGCTGCTGTGGGCTCCTGGAGAAGAGGCAAAATATGTGTTTCCCCTCTTTTTATGTCTGTGGGGTGTGATTTTTCTGTAATGCAGCATATGTGTTATTTTTGTGTACAAGAACTGCACTACCTAAGGGATTTGGAACCTACAAGAAGACAGACATTCCTATTGCAATACTCACTTCATCAGGGAAGAGAAATTAAAGCTACCTAATCAGTGCAGGACCTGTTTTCTTTTCACCTGAGGGCGATAGAGACTATCATGACCCAGCGTGACAATAAGGGTGAAAGCATAGAATCAGAATATTTCAAGTTGGAAGAAACCCATCAGGATCATAGAGTCCAACTGCCTGCTCCTTGCAGGACTACCTATAACTAAATCATATGACTAAAAGCAGAGACAGTATAGAGAGCTCTTCCTCCTTCACAGCCTCTAGGCTGTGGCCTCCACATAAAACCATTTCAAAGGCTCAGTAACACTGCTTCTGTGCAGGTTTTCTATCAGTCAGAAAACATGGAGCTTCTTGGAGTCAAGGTCTTGGAGTTAGTCGATGAAAGCTTTGGGCCATATTCAAGTAATTGCATCTTTAAACAGGGATGAGTCTTATGCCACTATATCTGGGATAGGTGTGTACCTTTGCATTTCCATCCATGATGCGGCTTTTACAGGACCTGTTTATGGGACCTTCGTGTCACTGCTGTTAAGTGAAGAGACTGTCGCACATGTTCTTCTGGCCTTCTGAGAAGCTGGCATAGCAAAAATGGGTTGAGGACTCCAGCCATTCTCTTCTTTGTCAAAATTGCTGACTGTCAGTACTATGTATGTAGTGGTGAGTGGTGAATAAGTATGTGTTTGATCTTTGTCTGGCATTGAGAATTGGCTCTACCAAATGGTCCTGGTCACTGTCCCTATGCCTCCCAAGTAGTGACCATGGCAAAACTGCTCACTGGGAACTGCTAACTCTTGGCTTACACCCAAAACCTATTTGCAACCATGCTAGCCAGCCCTGGACAAAATAATGACGGCGGCTGTTCTAGCAATCCACGGTAAAGACAACAAAATTGCATTGACTGAGAATGCTGCTTGGGCCAGTTTGTCAGCTGGTATAGATGGAGCCAAAGGCACTGAGCACTTCATTCCTGTGACCTAGTGCCTGTATTAGCACTGACCTAAGCTCTTCCTCATTAAGCTCCAGATGTCTTCTGCTTTTCTGCTGACAACCACTCTCCCAGAGGAAAACTGGAAATCACTGAAGGTAGGTCAACCCCATGACATACAGTGCTCTCAGGGTCTAATCACTGTGATGAACTAACCATTCAAACACTCTTCCTGACAGCACTGTTCAATGTTTCATTAGGTGCAAATGATATTGGGATACACTTTGCAGAGAAGCAGATGATGGTGATGAAGCTGATGGTCACCCTGGCCATTGCTGAATGCCTCCATTAACTGGGCCACCCTCCCCACTCCGGCACGCTTCCTGGGGGCCATAGCCATTTATCACCTGAGGAAACAGCCGGTGTTCATATCACCCTCTGTGGCTGACTGCAGTGCCAGGGAATCTGGCAGACCTTGCTGTGCAAAAGGTGCTGAGCAGTGAATCAATTCTTGACTGGGGCTGAAGTGGAAAATCAATGATCCAAAGGCCTCAAAGGCTCAAGAGGGTGGTATGGAGACCATGACTCTAATAAAATTCTCTTGGGGCCCTCGAGGAGTTTAAATCTGGCTGATGCGCTGTAGGAGATATTGTTCATATCATCCTCCTTGGTCCAGTAGGGAAGGACAGAAAACTCCATTACCAGAAGCCCTAAGACCCCTGGAGATCTCACATAGCCTTTGGTAACACTACCAGGTAAACCTGGGTTGCCTGCCAGAATTCTTGATGGGATCATGATCCTGTTCTTCCTGGAACTGTTACCTTAGTGTGAGGAAAAGACGGAAAACAGAGGTCCTGCATGGTCACTTTCCTCATTTTACTACTTGGAATTTTTTGAGGGGGCAAAGGGGAGACAGTTTTTGTGATGTAGATGCACCACTGGTTTACACAGTGGCATACAAACATCCATCTGGCAATATTTGGACTATTAAAGGGTTCTGACATGTGCCAGGGGAAAATCTAAAATAATACAGTGAAGAGGCTGGTCAGGGTCTAAATTTGCAGCAGCTGCCCTGACATCAATAAGACCTAAGTTAATCTCCTCAACATCAGTGGACAAAGCCCAGATTTATGCTTTTTAATGCCTCATCCTATTGGGACAGGAAAAGGTAGAAGTCAGCATGAAATAAGTGTGGAGGGTCTAAGGAATGGAATTGGTCCCTTGCTTGGGAGGCATTGAATTTAGTGCATTAAACATAGACTATGAGTTAAAATCCCAAATGCTATTTGGCATCTCTCTGGTGCCTAGATGATGCCTAAATAAGAGCAGTTTTTCACCCATTACTTTTAAGCAGTCTTCCTGGCAAAAGGACAATGACATATTGTGCTGCTATAGCATTTGCACCAACTTTTCACTAAGTACTGATTTATATTTATTTAATCACCATTACTGGTTTATATGTTATGCCTCATTTCTTTAAACAGTATGATTTGCTCTCCCCCCCCACACGCAAAAAAAAAAAAATGAGCAAAGGATTTATGATGGAAAATCCATAAAAGGTCCCTTTTGTTCCACCTAATTGAATTTTGCCTTCTGTTACCATTACCTTATTCCCGTTCACAGCACAGAGAATGAAAAACTTTGGCAAGTTTTTGGGTGAGTACATCCAAGAAGTTAGAAATCTTGGCCTTTCTTCTGGAAGGTATTGTGTAAAGCAGACACCCTGGACATATCGCTGTGCTTCCCCCCTTCCCTTCTGCATTGTTTCTGTAGTCAGTCTGAAGCTGTAGCACAGCCACATTAAAGTATTCTGTAGGATAGAGTTTCTCAAAGCCACCTTAACTCTAAAAGCCTTTCTAGATCTGTTTGGCATATAATCTTTAAGAAACAGTTCAGACAACACTGGCAGTCCTTAGGTCTTGCTTCTCTGGCTCTTTCATTCAGGAGTGACTCCAACCCTAGCAATTATCTGGCAGCATCACATTGCACCTTTGTACTGTGCCTTTCCTGTCTCATGCCACTGTAAGAAGCAACAGTTCAGTGACTTCACTCAGAGCTGAAGCCCATGTCCATGAATTCCTGGCCAAAACAGACCAGTTTTCTTCATGTTTTTGTTTTTAACCATGCTCAAGTACTGTTTATTCTTAACAAAGAAGTGGTCCTTTGTGTGGTAATGAGCTAGCAAGTCTATATATAAACTTTCTTCTGAAAAAAACATGCTGCTCCAAGAAGTCAAAAGCCTTCAGTTGCCAACAGAAATAGAATTTGAAGAGTAGGAGGCATTTTGAAGAAGCATCTGTGCTCTTGACCTAGCTCCACAAAAATGAGTAGGAAGCACCCTGTGGTCCTAAGAACAAAACTGAAATTCTCCAGCTCTTGCTCAGCTCTTGTCTGGGTGCATGTCCTGGGTTCAGCAGTAGCAGTCATTTTTCTCCTTAGTAGCTGGTGCAGTGCTGTGGTTTTGATTTTCAGCCTGGGAACAGCGCTGATAACACCGATGTCTTCAGTTGCTGCTCAGTAATGTTTACTCTGACCAAGGACTTTCTGAGCCTCATGCTCTGCCAGGGAGGAGG
>JAOEHY010031027.1:82169-96152 GCA_025447955.1 Psilopsiagon aurifrons
GAGCCTCATGCTCTGCCAGGGAGGAGGGGGAGCTGGGAGGAAGCAGAGACAGGGCACCTGACCCAAACTGACCAAAGGGGTATTCCATACCACAGCACGTCATGTCCACTATATAAACTGGGGCAGTTACCTGGAAGAGTTAGATCACTGCTGGGTCTGACTGGGTATCGGTTGGTGGGTGGTGAGCGGATGTATTCTCTTCCCTTGTTATTTCCCTCATCATTATTATTATTGGTGGTAGCAGCAGTGGTTTATGTTGTACCTTAGTTACTGCGGTGTTCTTATTTCAACCCGTGGGAGTTACATTCTTTCAACCCTCCTCCCCATCCCTCTTGGAGCGGGGGGAGAAAGAGTGGGGAGGAGTGAGTGAACAAGCGACGTGGCAGACTGGACTTGAACCATGACAGCGTGCTACTGAAGTCTCGGGATATGATTTGCACTGGGACATGGACTTTCAGGTGTTCAGATGTGTTTTTCATTTCACAATTGTCCAGACATACAGAGAGGTCCCATTAGGGAACGAGAGTTCCTTTACATGAATATTGTGCCTAAGGACAGCAAAGGGCTGAAAAGCTGGAACAGGTCTACTGTGAGCTACCTGGTACACATTTTGACAAAATTTAAGGATGATTTTCTGGATACCCAAGTGTATACATGAATATACCAAGTGCATCCCATTCGCATCCAGATAAACTTTGAAGATGCTGGACACTGTCAGCTAAACCCTGACAGAGTGCACAACAAGAGGCATGGCTCTAGCTGTTCCACCAGCAAGATGTGCAACCACTGGTGTTTGCAGGGCATCTGTTAGGATAGCAATTCATAAAATGCAGTCAGCACAGGTAAGAATGAAAAAGATGTTCTAGGAAGAAGACTTTATGCCATGAACTACTTAGGAGTTGTCAGGTCACTTAGTTGGCTTCTGCCTCATATCATTCATTCAAACAATACAATGGTAAAATCCTTTTGCTGGATTAAAAACATGACTTTGTGAGGTATATATGAGTTTAGGTCCTCTCTGCAAACATTAGTCTTCACAAAAGTCTGTCTCAGCTCAGGAGTAAGGGCATTCTTATGGATCCAATTAGAGAAAAAACACTGTCTGGCAAGGAAGAACAAAACCTATAATACTTCTGATTATACAATGGCAGCTGGAATAAGATTTTCTCATATGGGAACACGTGAGCTCAATGTGTAAGGAGAAACTGGGCTTGTCAGAATTAATTAGAGTGAGAGAAATGGCCTATGGTCAGAAACTGCATACATTGTCCACTTCTGGCTTCTGGGGCTGAGCCAGACTCAGAGGTCAGTGGGACAGCGCCCTGCATGGAACCCCTGGAGGCAAGAGTTCGCACCAAGGGCTTTTCACTGGTGGTGGTGAGAAAACTATGGGCTTTCTCTGTCATTAAAATGTTATCTCATCCTGGTGACTGAATGGTAGTTTCACCAGAAAGTCTCCAAGCACCCTCTAAATAGCTGTTAGCAGTGGGATGCAGGCCAGGGTGTTGCAACGCAATATACACATGCTGGAGGCTGGTTTGGACACTAAGAGGGCCATTGCAGGTAATACATCAGAGCTGTCCACCTGAAGTACATAAACGGCTGTAATTATATCAGCATCTAAGCGCCCCATAGCACTCCTCTAGGCTAGAGATTTCCTGTTATTCCCAATTTATATGGAGGCCTAGGGGACAAGGAGACTATAGGATTTCAGCAGGATCTAGATGTTCAGTTACCCTTCCAAGAGCTACCCCCGGGGACATGTGTATCATCATGCAGGAATGGCCTCTGAAGGGGTGCCAACCGCCTGTCCTCGTGGCGGTGGAGCCGGAACGTGCTTGCACTGGTGCATTGACCTGCTGCGCTCCTATGGGCACCAGAGCTTACACGGGGTTTGGAAGCTGCTCTGCAAGCAGTGTGGAAATAGACACAGATTTACCAGGAGATTAGAGTAGGGTGAGAGAGTTGTAGCATCCCCACTGGCACCATCCATTGAATTATTCTTCTGATCTCCTGAGCTAGCATCCTGGATACTGGGAAAGTGTTCCCCTAACAATGGCTTTCAAGGTGACATAAGAACAATTCTGTTTTCTTAACCTCTTACTGGACTAAATAAATGCACTTAAAGTAGAATCATGAAGTGGTGGAAAAGGTTTATAGAGCAAGACAGCAAAAAAGGTGTTGCATGTTACCAACCTATGCTAGTGCAAATGTATGTGAGACAATTACAAACCAGGATGACTTCTACATAAAGTGAGAATGAGAGATTTATAGGGGCTTTGCTAAAATAAATCTTTCTTTTGTGAGCACAAATAAGGCATTTTATCCAATTCTTGGTAGTTAGCTGCAGGATAATATTCTTTTGCCTTCTTCCATGTTATGTGCTTATATATTATGCTTCCTAGGACAGAAGCTGTCTTGAAGAGTAGCTAGGTCTTCAGCCTCAGTTGAGGTTTTTAAGTGTTGCTGCAAATATAAAGTCTAATCAGTGCACTCACTCTTCTGTATTAAGCCAAATATTACTTGTCCTACAGACCAGACCCTTGTTTCTGGTGAAAAAACATGGAGGTGAGTGCCATAAAAATTCTCAGTATGCATTTTATGGATGTTCTCCCACTTTATGCAAAGGGAAATGGACATAACTTAAAGGAACAGAAGAAAATCCCCACTTTTCACCAGACATAGTTATTCCTGTCATTGTGATCCCATCTGAAAAGGCATCATGTACCCTACTAAAGACCACGAAGGGTTATGTCCCTTGGCTCTCTTCTTGAGGCAAATATACAAGTGGTATCTTGGGCTCAGATGTATGCAATCCTTTGAAATTTGATTTGTCCCTTGGTCCTGTTGCCCGTTATGCAGAGTGGCAGTGGGTGGAACTGTCCTGTTGATGTCCCCATTGGTGACCGCTTGTATTTCAGGAATGTTCTGTAATACAACCTGCCTCATTGTTGACAGCCAAAACTTTCCATGAAGTCCACAAGCCCCTTTTCTTCTCCTTGGCTTGCTTACTTATTAGGAGGCCAGTAATTAAATAGATGTGCTTGGAGTGCAAGGATGTACCACTGCACCAAAGTGGAAGGCCCAGCCATAGCAGGAGAAGTCACTTCCTGGAGAAGAGCTCTCTTGCCCCTGTATGCAGGCTGTCCTTATATATCCATCAGTGCCTGGTATAGTACCCAAGGGCAAAGATCTGACCAACTTCTAAGCAGGCAGTGTGCCATCATAACAGATGGGCATAAATGGGGCAGCCAAGAAGCCATGTATGTGCATCGAGTACGTTTTAAGGGTTGGATTCCAAGCCAGGAACGTCGGAGCAGCTGTCCACCCTCAGTTTACGTGCCTATAGTTTAGGGGGATCTGCCACCACTAATCCAGCTTCAGAGATGGTTTAACTTTCAAAAATTAAAAATAGCAAGCACTGCCCCATATGGAGAGTGAGTCTTGACCCATTTACATCAAGGGTTTGTGTGGGTGAATGGAGGGAGGGGTACTAGCATCAAAGAATGGCAGGGTGGGGAAGCGCATTGACCTCCATTTGTCTTTTTATTGGGATCCCCTTTGGGATTCTGTTAGAAGTGCTTCCACACACCAGCCAGGTCTGGCCAGGGTGCCCAAGGCAGGATACGAGTTCTGCTGGAAGCTCTCTATTCCCATCCAGTGGAGAGGACCAGACTGTGTTATTCTGTTCATAGAATCAATCATAGAATCATAGATTATAGAATCATAGAATGGTTTGGGTTGGAAAGAACCTCAAGGTCATCTAGTTCCAACCCCCCTGCCATGGGCAGGAACACCTCACCATACAGCTCCATGCTATCCCGTGTCAGCAGTGGCTGGATCTAGTGGTTCAATTTTGTCATGCTAAAGCTCTAAATGCCCTGTACTTAGAATTAAATCTGCCACTGATCGATGTTCCTCACAAGCACTAAATCTCTACAGGAAAGGTGTGCTGATATTGCAGAGATGTGGATGCAGCTCTTCACAGGAAGGAATAAGATCTTCCCTGAGTCCAATCATGAGTAGGTATATTTGGAGGTTCAGAGCTTGAGCTGAAAAATTACTTAGGTTGAAAAAGGTCAATCACTTAAGAACCTACCTTAGATGTTTATCTGCTAGAGAGAAACCCAGACCTGTGAGTTGGGGACTGTGGCTCATATACTTCACAGATCATTTAAGAAAAGATGTGGACCAGCTAACACATAGATAGCCACACTAATTAACCCAAGGAAAAGCTAAATATGGGTCTGTGTTTGCAATCTTTCACCTCTTGAAACTTGGGGAAGTGATAGCCAAGTGATTAAAGCATCTCAATTCAATATTCTTCTGAAGTATGGAAATGTGTTGCACCATTTGCAAACACTGTGTACTGCAGTGGAAATCAGAGAGAAAAATTTCTGCACCGGCACACCTTAAAGTGCCATTATTAACACCAAAACTATAAGCAGAATAGGAAGAAAGAAGACATAGCATGTATAACTGTTAGTCTTTCTGAATGTTAGTTAGAATGTTATTCTTGGAATAGGTTAAACCAGAGTAACTGTTAAAGCTTATTGTTACCTGTGACACTTTATGTATCAAAGATTTCTATTCAGATGATGCCAGTGGACATGGGCAAGATTTTGATAGGCAGCAGCTAACCCAGAAATGCCAAAGCTCTGAAAACATAGGATTTACCCAGTCTCCAGCTGCTGCCTAATAGAGGAATAGTATGATTTATGATATTCATTGTATCTCTAAAGTCATGTGAAAGGCTTCTTCAAAGCACAACTAACGGAGTTAAAACAAGGTGAGACTAAGATTTAGTATGACATAAAAATGAGTAAAATTGAGTGACGTAAAAATGCATTATGCAGGTTCATGATTGTTAAAGACAACACATGAACCTTACTTGAAACAATATGGTTTCCCTCCTCTCCCTCATATTAAGCTTTTACCATTGGTCTTGCTTCCTTTTTTGCTGGCTGAGCAGATTTCTGCCTCTAAAAATGAGAGCAGAGCACATTCACCAGAAAGGGCTGCAAATCTCTCACTTTGGGGTGGTTAGGACTGGTCTGTGAAGGAATTATGACTATTTAATTTGGGAGCAGCATGGAAAAAGTCAGAGTTATTCTCCACCTATACTGGAGTGGGGATGTCCCTGGCACCAGCTTGTCTTGCATCCTCTGGCTCCTGCGTGTGATGTGGTCGTGTCGGTGTCATTCCCCAGCCTTGGCATTCAGAGCACCCAGGTTTAGTGTATAAAGAAAAGATCTATGTTACTACAAAGCAGAATAAGGCTTTGCTTTCAGGAACTTTCTGGACTTGCCCTATTCCCCAGTCACTATAACACTCCAGCACATTACATGTGAGCCAGCTTTCACACTGCTTCTAGGAACACACAGAATATTCAACCAAAATGTCATGCGTCGTCTGTTTGACCTCTTGGCATTTGTTGGAATAAGTTTACCTCATAGCTACTATTTTCCTAATAAATTCTGGTTAGGGTTTGTTTTTCAAGCTCAAATGGAAAATCCCAAATCGTGTTATGACAAGAGTAAGCACTCCTATGTGTTGAACATGTTCTGTTTTCCATCGCTCTGCTGCCAATGTCTGAGGGTGAATAAAGACCCAAGCAGGCTGAGTGTTGAGAGTGTCATAGAAGCAGGCATCAGCCAACTTGGAGTCGGGAGCTTATGCATTGCTGCAGCAGTTGAGTTGCTATTGCTCTGATCCATCCACAAAGGATTAATAATCAAAACTTTCCCCTAATTAACAAATGCAGTTATCCCTGTCCAAATGAGTTGTTAGAGGCAATGTTCTTCAGTGAAAGAAATGTAATTACCCTCTACAGAGTGCTGGGTTGAAAAACCAGTGTGAAGAGGTGTGTGCCTTCCACATCATGCACCTCTGTACCATGGCGCTTGGAGAAGTGGTGGTGTAGCAGAGTTCCCTGGGTTTTTTTCCATCTCTGTCTGTTTGCGAGTCAGTTAAACCACAATATGAAGTCGGAGCAGCATTTCAGGGAAATGAAAGGACTAAATTCCAGAAAGACCTTGGGAACATGGAGGGATGATGAGGCGCCGGAATTCAGCATGCAGGCTCTGCTGAGATGCTCCAAACTTCAGCTCTGCTGCCTGACACAGCAGGTGCCTAATTTTCTTCCAGAAAATCTAAGTAAACCTGGCAAACCCTGGCAAAGCCAAGATTCCTGGCGATGTGCATGAACCTCAAGGGATTCGTCTACCAGCTGTTCCTCTCCCTCTCCTGCCTACCAACCAAAGTTCAGGAGGCTTCAGATAATGCCAGGGCATGGCCTTTGGGGTCAGCTGAGTGACTCATATGGCCATGCAGAGAACCCCCCCCTCCAGGTCACCTGAAGCTAGGCTATCAGTTCATGCTTTGTTTGCAAGGTCAGATAGCCTTTAAGATATTACAGCAATGCGCCCCTATCAAAGCTTTCTCATTGTCTGTGAACAGTAAAATATTCATCAGGTCGGGGGAGACAGGGAGAGATGAGCAGGAGGAGGAATATTGTTTTCAAATCCCAGATTTCAGGTGCATATTTTCACCCCATGGCTATAAAAGAGAGTTTGGAGGTAATGCAGACCAGCCTTGAAGATCTTACAGTAGCAGAGGATTCACAGTTGTGTTACATACCCAACTGCATGGCAATATTTAATTTGCTGCATCAATTTTATTCCATGTACTATTTGCCTCACATTTAAGTGCTGGTTTTAAGTTGAAGAGTACTTGTCTCAGACACATTCCAGATCCAAGCTAGTGTATATCAAATCAGAATACAGCCTTAAAAGGATGAGGTTTTGAGGCACACTTTCTTTTGAGTTACACTATTTTTACCCCACTGATTTCAGAAGGAACACCTCATTTGCCCTATGGGGAAGGGTGAGTTGCTTTTTCTGTATGGAGCCAACTTCAAGGCCTCATCAATGAACACAGGTTCAGGCATACCATGTCGTTATGTCTGTGAGGGACAGAGGTTTCTCATTCCATCCCTCCAAAGGGACCTGATTTCTCCCAGGGTGAGTTTTCAGATCCTTCTTACACTGGGAACGGCACAGCTGAGTTTCCCAAAACTGCTTGTCACTTCAGAAACGTTTGGCTCTGGGGTCTGTCTTGAAAGCTTTGCTTGACACGTCCAAAGATAATCCCAAGTCTGCCAGAAGGATCTCGGAGCCAAAATATTAACCTTTCATTTTTCATTTCTGTCTTCACCGAATTTAGTCATGTTCTTAGCTAAGAAGCAACATGCTTCTGCTGGAAGCTGCTTTGCTCAGGCCTTGCAATGCACATGCCCATGCCCAAGGAGAGACAAACCAGCTCCCTTCCAGGCTGCCTGCTTAAGGAAAGCAGGAAGATGGATAGCAGCTAAGGAGCTTTTTAACGCTCCGAGGGTTTTGTCTGGTCTTTCTCTTCACTGAGTGAGCTGATTGGCATCAAAGACACATTTAATCATGCTTAGCAAAAATGCAGTATTTTAACAACTAAACAGCTCATTCAACTAAAAACTCACATTTTCCAAGGAAATATGCCAAGCTGGGTTTGAAAATCTACATGTATATGGATCATGGGATATGTATGATAATTTGTTACTTTCCATGACATTTATTTTGAAGATAGCAACATGCTTTTCTGTATTAATGCAGCAACTGATCCATTTTCCACAAACCCTTACCTTAGGGTAGGTAAGACAAGTATAGATGTAAAATACAGGACTTACTTCATCCACATGCAAGTCCAGCTGTTTCCGGATGGAATGCTGCCATAGTTTCACAGTTCGTAACAACAGTGTGTAAAATTTTAGAGCTGAAATTGTATTTCTTTCACATACTGACTGCTGTAGATGTTGTCATAACTTGCATGAGGTTTACAGCTGTGTGATGAGGTGAGCAAGGAGACGTTGACTTCACCTGTAAGTAGAAGGTGACTAGCCAAATACTGCCTATTAAGCAGTCTTTCATCAGTGATGTGACTCACATTCACTTTCCAGTTCTTCCCAAATAAGATGTTTAACAACTCAGCTTCCACCAGGTTGGATATTCCATAAAGGGGTTTAGGAAAAGAGCATTTAACAAAGAAGCTCCTTAGAAAAGCAAAGGAAGAGTTCATAAGACTAGGTAGGTGTGAGTAGTGATTGAACTGGGAAAAAACTAGCTTAAAATAGGGGGTTGGTGCTAGATGATCTTAAGGTCCTTTCCAATGCAAAGCAGTCTATGATTCTGAGGTAAATATGGGCACGTACCAGACTAGTTAATAATAATAGCACAAATAACAGAGCACTAACTCTGGCACACAGTTGAAGAAAACATGGAGTGTGAGATCAGGTGAGAAGGAAGAAACACTTAATCAGAGCTCCATAAATAACTTGATTGTCTGGACTGAAGGATACTGACTGATGGAAAAGTAACAAGAGTTACAAGTAATTGCAAACATTGGGATTAAGAAGGTGTGTGCAGGGAGGAGAATGCAGGTCAAAAAATGGGAGTGGTAAGAAAAATGGGAGCAGAGTCGTAGAAAAGGCAAGTGGAAAACTTAGAGTGTGACAGGAGAAATAATGAGATCCACAGCAGAAACACAACCTACAGGGAAGTTACACCCTTCTTCAAGGCACAAAAGTCGGTTTGAAAGGGTTGTTTTGCAAATAATGCGCAAGAGATCTGAAATAGCAACAGTTTAGAATGGCAGCGGGCTATGTGGTCCATCTACTCACTCTATCTGTCCACCATGGGACATGTTTTCCCTCCAAACACCAGTCTGACTCATGCTTTAATGTGTTTGCAGTTGCACAACTGCTTTTGGGTTTCTGTGAAACATCAGCCGTTTCTTTTAACCTCCAGCCTTCGCTGCTGTTTATGAGCTTTTGATAGTGTTGTTTTGCATGTTTGAGTAAGTGAGAGTCAAATCCTATGACCCTGTGGGCTGGAAGGACCTTTCTCCTGGCTTGCCTAGGGACTTTTAGCTCCATTTAACCACATAAATGTCCAAAGGCCAAATTCAGTGCCACTGGAGGCAGTGGGAAAGTTGCCACCAGTTCAAATGGACCTACGGATTAGAGCCAAAAGTTTCTTTGAACGAAGATACAGAGATGCTTGTACTCTGTTCAGCTCATGGGGGCTTATGTTTTATGATTCATTTCCCTTTTTCAGTACATTGTGGAAAAAGGATGACTTTTCAATATGAACATCCACAGGATATGTTTAGTTAGTGTGAAAATTATGCTCCATACAAATTATATGCACTTAAGAACTGAATTCATTTAAATTCAGACAAGTTTTTCTTAAAATGACAGCTCCTAAACAAAGAGTTCTTGAAGATTAAGTATGAACTTGCTCTTTCTTGAAGAGAAAGGTCCAGAAGATGAAGTCAGTGGGTTCCAGAAGAGTTTTTCTATTCCAAGGAAAAATCAAGACTGCAACTTGAAAAACATTCCTGCACAGTGAAGAGGGGGCATATCAGAAGTCTCCTGACCCTCACCACTGCTGAGGAACAGCCACCTCAGCCCACAGCCATTTTGGCCCATGGGCAAGGAGAAACAGAGACAAAGCAAGAGTAGAAGCCAAAAAAGTTACTTGGCAAGAAGCAATTTCAGTTGACTTCCAGTTCTAATGCATTTTTTTTGGATTTGTAACTCTTTTCTTTGAGCATCCTGAGCATCATTAAAAGTCCATTTATTTCACTAGCTTGTACATCAGGCTAATTATGTCCTGCGCACAGCACACTTGGACTTGACAACCCAAAAGGGACAGCTAGAAACCAGATTAATTAAAAAGAGTTTTTCATTTTATAGCACTATAAAAAATAATGATACAGTTCAGTCCCAAACCCTCAATAACCAAATTTGTATGGCACAAAATCCTCCAAATTTGGACTTCCTAGTTGAAACTTCAAAGATTTTTCTCCCTTGTATTTGTTCTATCTCTCCACCAGTCTCAAAGGACGTCAGGTCACTGCTTCATTTAATGGTGTCCAGAATGAATTAGCCAGTAAAATTAAATTATTGTTTTTCTATCGACAGTAATGTCTGTGTTGGCCCAAACTGATCCAGGAACACATTGATTTAAAAATGACATTTAATTACAATGTAATATGGCTCTGAGGCCCCTTTGAGTGAGATACTTTAAAAATATAAATGTAGTTAGTACTATCCTCAAAAGAATTTATGTGCTGGAGGCTCTGATCCTGCCGATATAAATCTGTGCATAGATGGAGAAATCTATCTTGAGGAAAGTACAGTAATGCTAATGATTATTGGGCCAGAAATTACCCCATTTAAATCTCAGTTCTCTGGCTGAGTTTGTGAGGCTAACAGCTCCCCTGATTTGTAAACAGAGCAAAGAGAGCTGCTCCTGAGCCACATATCCATGATGGCACTTTTACAGCCATCTACTCTGATTGTAGCTGTGCCACAAATAACCCAAGATAGCCCTTTTTAATAGTTGTTTAGGAACTGGAAGCATAGCTAACATTTTCCACGTAATAGGACTTTCACTTCTAAAAGGATAGAAGAATATAAGGATTTGGGGCACAACTGAGAAATGCCATCACATGACTGTGTACTCTGGCTGTTTTCCAAAAAGCTGGCCTAGCACTGCTCGATTTCTGTGCATGTACCACTCAGATATTGCCATGGAAGCAGATTTTGCCTAATACAAGGTTGCTTTATAAATCCTGCCCCTAAATGTGTTCTAATGTGTTCTGCAGATCTGGTTTGAACTGATTACGTGGAAGCATGAGCAGCATCTTCTATACCAGTCACCCCTGAACACAGGCTGCCCAGAAGTCATCACACCCTTGATATATGAAAGTTATACCCCCTAAAAAAGACCAGCCCCCTGTATGTTTGCTTATAATATGCTTGAATCTTCGGGAAGGAAAGTTTTCCCTGCCAAAAGCAGGGTCCCTTGAGTCTAAGACCATGCAAGCACCAAATGGTGAGACCATAACAAAAGTGCCTGGGAAGGAATGTGGACAGACAGGGTGCTCAATAGACGCAAAGCTGAACCGCAGACTTAGTTCAGCAAGACCAAAAAGAAAGCTACTGGAAACAAAAAGCTTTCATTATCTTGTTACACGGACGGATTTAAGGGCAAAAATTACAAACAGAGGTTGGAAACAGACTTATACCAGTTATATATTAGCATAGTAGCAAGAGGGTTCATTTTAAGTTCCAGGTTTTGGGATTTAAGTTAGAAAGTATTCATGGAGGAGAAAGAGATATGGCACCTTCGCTGTTGCCTTCCACCAGTTCTTTGACAGAAATTCTTTTTCCTTCTGGGAAGGACTAGCAGCACAATCCCTTTCCATCCCAAATATTTGTTGGAATAACTTCCCATTTCAGAAACCAAAGGAAAAGAAACATTTATTTCTGATTAATTAGTATTAACTTTGATGTTAGCCTCCCCTTTGAGCAGCACCTTTCCTTACAAAGGCTAAGCTAAGCTTAGATAAGAAAACATGCTTTTTAATCAATATATTTTCCAGCATACGTGTTCTTTGGCAATGGCTTCAAGTTGACTCTTTTGAGTGTGTGTGTCTCTGCGCGGATACGTGTGCATGTGTAAGCATTCCTGTTTCAGAAAACAGAGTTGTTGGACATGGATAGGAATGTGTCTGGCATCTTTAGAAGAAAGACTCTGAAGGAAATCAGGATTTGAGTGAGTTTTGCAAGATATCCAGCTCTGACTATTTTGCGGTTAACTTTCCATTCCAAAATTGCTCATGGTGAGCTGTCCAGACCATGTCTCTTACCAAAGAATTTTTGGAATCGTGAGAAAACAATGAGTTAGCCGTTAGGAAAGATTAACCTCCCCATCTTAATCCTTCCAACTATCACTTTACATAAAAAGAACATTCATGTCTAAATCACTACTAAAGACTCTTGGATAAATTTCTCTCTAGCCTAATTCCACTGAAACTGTCACTGCTACATAAACTATATGGTGATTTAATGTGAGCTGGCTACAGTTGTTATTGCAATAGTGTTAGAATTGCCATCTAATATTGGAGTCCTGTCAATGCTACTACACGCTGTATTTACATAGAGAAAACTTACAAGCTAAACAGACAGGATTGCAAAGAAAGGAAATATTTTTATACTTAGGCAATAAAGACTCAAACTAAGAAGACGATTTGCCCACAAATGAATAAAGAATTTGGGAATGAATGTGAAATAAACCCAGGTCTGCTAAATCCCACACCATCCCACACTATTGCTTTCCAAAGCACATTAGCGTTTAATACAATGTGGAACGGGTAAGTTGTCTGTTCTGATTTCACCAGTGCATCCACAACCAGAACAAAATGTAACAATTCAGAATAACTGAATAAATAATTTCCCAGAATAAGTCTGCTAGCAATCCCTTGTATCAATAGCATTTTAGGCCTAGGAGCAAAACATGCTTAGTGCCTTTCAGTTACTCAGGCTTTTTAATCCCTGCTGCTTTCCTAAACAGGGCCTAGGCTCGTCAAAGTATTTGTAGTTCTCAGGATTCAGGTTTTAAAAGTCAGAAACAAAAGCATCTATCAAGTTGGGTGGTGGGTTGGGTTATTTTGAACATTAGAAAGCTATCCCTGTTTATTCAGGATCCTACCTGATAAATACATGTCTAGTCATTATCAGTGCCAAACTACCTGACTGGTGACATACAGTTGACAGCTATGACCTTGGCATCTTCTATCCATATGATTACACAAAAAATCTGTGCAATTTAACCCATGATTATACAAGCTGTAGAGACAGCAGCTGAATCCTCATGCAATGGCAGCAATTTGGTGGCTCCAGATGTGGTGGCAAGATAGCAGCCAGCTGTGCTAGTGTACCAGCCACACATGCCCATCCTGTGAAATTTGCCTGTTGGTCATCAGAATGCACATTTCAATCAGCACATTGTGGACAGGTTAAAAATTGGTAAAAAATGGTCTGTCTGGCTCAGGTTTGGATTCTGGGTTGCTGTCAGTTCTTTGGGAGCCCAATAACACAAGGGATTACCACTGACTGCGTTGAAAACACCATGGAAATACGGATGTTTGCGATGGTCTGGATAGGGTAGTACAGAGAGGTGCGTGCTGCACACCAGTGGCTCTGCAAAGGGGGACTTTTGCTGTGAAAGCTCAACAGCTGTAATCAGTCTGGTTGCAAGTTTGCCTCTGGCACCAAGTACTGCAGTCCTTTAGCTAGCACCAGTGGTCAGAACTATCCTTGACAAGAAAAACAAGCTCACAGCAGGGGGACTGACAGCTTGTGAGTGTTACGGACAGAGGTGAAGGGAGACATTTTTGGCATTTAGAGCCTCTCCATTATAGCAATGCACCAAATGAAATCCTGTATAAAGAAAGAAAGACAAGAAAGAACCATCTTGTTCTGAAAAGCTGCTTTTCTACCAGGCTAACAAAACTGTTAAAATCACTTGCATTCTGCTTCTTTTGCCACATTTCTCTCCTAAAAAAAATGCCTGACTCTCCCCCCTCCTTGCATGGTGATGACTATCAGGGTTGACCTCTTGTTGCAGAGGTGGAGATTAAGTCCCTTTCTCTGTACCAAGTCTATCTAGTTGCGTAATGTGTCCAGTGCCTCACCTGCATCACGCAGCAGGGCGATGCAGAATGACTTTTCAGGCACTTTGGAAGAGGTCATAAGACATCTGCACTCTTCAGTTATTAAATGCAAGATTTTCAGTTTTGAGGGTTATCTTAGTAGGCTATTGTGTTCTAAGATGTTGAACACTAATGAAGGCAGTTAATGGGTATTGAAAGGACTGAAAACTGGCTGAGCAACTGGAGTGGTCATTAGTGACACGAAGTCTAGATGAAGGGCAGAAACTAGGGGTCAGGTACAGAAACGATACCCTAGGGGCCAATACTTTGTCCAGTCTTATTTAACTTCTGCTGCATCAAAAGGAGTGTGATCAGCAGGTCAAAGGAGGTGGTCCTGTCCCTGTACTCTGCTCTCATGAGACCTCACTTGGAATATTGTGTGCAGTTCTG
>JAOEHY010031027.1:98755-109442 GCA_025447955.1 Psilopsiagon aurifrons
GGGTGTGTCTTCCTTTTTTTTCTCAGGTGGCTAAAAATTGCAAATGCTCAGGAAAAGAAAGAGGAGGAAAAGAAACAGGATTGTAAGGGAACGCAATTCCCTTGGGCAAGCTGTTGTACACATGTACAGGAAATTGAATGTAGAAATTATTGCATGCAAGGCTGTTAAAGAAGTGACGGGGTTATAAAACAGATCTTTCAACTGCTACCCGTTATGGACATTCCAGTTGTAAAGGGTCACATTTTAATACAAATCTGCTGTCCCAAATTACATTTGTCTTTTTCCATAAACTAGAAGTTGACAAAGATTTATGGGAAGGTAATTTTCTTCCTTGTTATTTTATGTCATTTATCTCCTCTCTGAATTTCCAAAGAAGAAGAAGAAAAGCCTACTGGTTTGGTAGAATTTATTAGGTTGCAATGGTATAACAGCTTCTGTTCTTGGGCTGCTGAAATGTCCATGAAAACTGAGGGTCTTTTTAAATATAACCTAGCCTCCATGGAATAGATGGAGTAGTGCTGCAGAAATAGAACACATAATCTTATTATGCTTGATGTGACTAATTTATTACATAAATTCTGCGTCCCTGATCTGATATTCCACCATTTGCCATGTAAGATCATAGCGCACACTGAAAGTGAGATGGCTTGTTTCTAAATAATAGTGACAATGAAGCAGTTTGATATTCAGATCTTCAGTTACTACCAGGAATATTGATTATACTGCCCTTTCTCTGCCTCTGCTTTTCTTCCTGTTTTCAAGGCAACAAACAAAAAGACATCTCAAGGCCATCTGCAGAATTAGATTTGAGATTACAGTGCAAATAGGAGATGTGGTACCAGTTAATTTAATTAGTTTTGAAATAGGTAAAAGGAAAACAAGCTCACAGCCCCATCAATAGAGTCATATTCCAGAGGCATGCCAGCATGTCCTAATTTTTTTTTCCCTAGAATTCATCTGAATTTTGCTATCGCTAAATCAAAAGCTGATTTTCCAACCTTAACACCAATTCTAATCTAAATCCTTTTTTCACTTCAAGCCAGACACAAAATGTACTTTTAAACACTGCTGCTCAATTTATACCATGGCAATGAATGCTTCATTTCACTGTTTCATTTTTATTCATTATTCCCTCAAACTCTGTAAATCCACAGGATGAATCCCCTGAGTTTTTGCTCTTAAGTCAGCAAATTCAGTTGTGGTGGCTCTATGCAAACATTGAAGCTCCACTGGGGCCAGTGGCTAGGAGCTGCAGCTCATACTTTGTAGAGGCTTAGTCTTGATTTTGCAAAGTGCTTTTGTGTAATCAGTCAATTAGAGCTGTGACCAATGATCCATATCAGGAATTGATAGCGAACTGCAGGATTGGTACCCTTGGAATCCAGGTTTCAGTCTTTCTGGCTAGGTAGCAATTCTTGAGCATTAGCAATGCTACAGATGTTATTTCTTCAAATTCTTGACTACAAACACCTGTAGTCAACTTTGTATTAATTACAGAAATTCAGCATACTGTTTCTTTTTATATTTCCACCTACACTTGCACTGTTAGGAAATCCCTCCCTGATGGTTTTCTGTAACATCATCTGGAAGTGGAAATAAATGCACTGATACAATTATAGTCAGTTAACAGCAACCAAATCTTGCCAATACAGCTCAGAGTGTATTCGTTTAAACTGAAATAGTGCAGTTGGATTGTTTTATCTCTTTGTACAAGCATAACTTTTAAAAGAATATTAAGGCACAATAAATTTTGTGTTAGTGGGCACTTAATTAAGCCACATTTGACAAGGCACTTTAATAGCTGCAGTTCTATAAGAAAGAATAATGAAAAAAAAATCAGAGGTTAACATTATTTTATAATTTTCCCTTTCAATGACCCCTTTATATCATGTTTGCCAAAATCTTTGTTGATATAAAATAATCACATGATTGCCAACAATAGATGTTGAATGCAAATACATTCTCCAGCACTTACAATTACATTAATAGCTTTATTTGCAATTGATAGTGACTGCCACTGCCTTTAAATACTCAAATGTGCTGAAAGTCAATTGAAGTCAATTTGAATTAAATCTTGCTAATTAATCTCTGAATGTAGTTTTAAATACATTAAGTACATTGTATACTTCTGAGTTTAATAATGAGAAATCCATCCCAACCTGAGTGGTTGTGTGCATGTGATGGGGAGACATATGCACGGCCGAAGGAACTTCCAACTTGGATGCATCCCTGAGAGTAAAATAGATCAGGAAGGAAAGCAGTGTGGGTACAAACAAGTCAGCAGGATTTGCTCCATAAAATGTCTGTGTTTAGTTACATTTGCTTATAAACAGTGGGTCTCAGGCACAGGCGTGCTCATGAGGATGCCTGATTGCTACCAGCAGAGACCTGAGGAGGGAGGTCGCAGTTCTGGGATAGATATCCAACCGGCCTGTCCAGGCATGGGGACGCAAATCACTCATGGAAGTGGCTGTCCAGAAGGAAAATGGCACCAGAAGGAGCAACGGGGGGGATGTACCTGAAACTCAGCTGTCTGCAGAAGCCAAGCAGATGAGTGAGTGCAGTAGGAACTGCTTTGTGGTTGAAGAAGGGAAATCTTGGGCTTCTGGCACCAAGATTGTTTCTGCCATTTTGGCTGACTACATCAACTGCTTTCCAAGAAGGAAATGTGTTCTCATGTCTCTCCTTGAGAACCAGATCCTATCACCTCATCCACACACATGGCTCCCCACTCCACTTCTAGGCAATAAACATGAGAATTGGCTTTCCAGCACCCGTCTTACAATAAGAGTGTCTCTGTAAAGGATGAACCCAGGTCTTCAGAGCCCTCCTCCTCTTCCGCACAAACATCATGAGGTGTTGAGCAAGTTCTGCATCACCTTATGTGCCACAGGTCTGCTCTGCCCCTCTGATAATGTGTCACATCAGTCTATCTTGCTGCCTTTGCACCACGTCTAGCTTGTGAATAGGTGCTCTGAGGCGCTTTGGGCACTTTGGCATATTAAGGGAAAAGTATTTACACACCTGAACCCAAAATGAATCTGGGTTAGTTGACTGGGCTCCCTGCATTCAGGCCACACACAAGCCAAAACATTTTATCTAGGTATGCAGCTTTCTCCAGACCGTGCATACCTGGTGCAGAAGGCAGGGAGTTTCAGGTAGCTTCAGGAGTCAAATGGGATGGGGTTCACCACTGTTTAGTCAAAACCTGGAAAAAGAGAGACTCTCACTCTCCAAAAAATATGGCTGCAGAAGAGGTGGGTGCTGGTTTTCCATTACTCTCTCTTTCTTCCAAAAATAGGACAAAAATCAACCTGGCAGTGAGGACCAGAAGTCCTCTGCAGAAGAAGGGATTTTGCCCATAGGCTCTTTTAGATGTTTGCTGGCTTCTCTTAAAGGACTTGGCTTGACATGAATAGTCAGGGTGCGGGCATGAGAGGACTCCTCTTCTGGGCTCACGTCCATCATCTTCTGCTCTTCTGGGACATGATGGATCTCAAGAAGGATTTGAACCCTGTGACTCAGTTCTGAGTAACGGACTTGATCAACTGGGGCTTAAACAGAAAAATGGCACCCTCCTGTGGCAGTGATTTAGAAAAGGGAAAGTAGCTGTGACTATTAAGGGCAGGGTCTAATCCTGCCAGCATGCACTACCCACGAAAGGAGATTTCACAAGGGATGAAAGTGCCCCTCTGCTTGGGCGAACAAATAGCTATTTGAGTGCTGGGGCAATGCAGGCAGTGCACCAAAGCAGGCAAAGACCTTCCAAGGTCAGGCAAGGAGGGCTGCGTTGAGTTTGCAGGCAATCGTTCAGCTGCATGGAGCCACTCTGGATCCCAAAGTCCACATCCGGCCAGCTCTGAGAGCCTACATCCTTTTTTTGGACTTGGCTCTTTGTCAAAACCATAGGGTACAGTGCCTGCATGGACTTCAAAGGGAGGACACCAAATGTGATTTGGCGCAGGCAGTTATGACCATTTATTGCTACCATCTTTCTCAGATACTGCTGCCAAGGGTTAAAATGTTTACATGCCCCCTGATTTTAAATGGACTGGGTTGCATGTCAAATGCCAACGAGAGAGACAGCTGGAGTATCTAAAGCAAGAGCTTTGATCTTGGTATCTGTAAAAAAGAGGTCATTTGGTCTCCCCAGGAAGCACAGACATTTAGAAGGTCCCTGTACAACTCATGCAAGTATTTTATTAACAACAATTTCTACTCACATTTAGGTAGGTTGTATTACTACTTACTAAATACACCCTACGTATATATATATGCATATCTCTACGAATATCTGTGTGTTTGTACGTATATATGCATACATTCTTAAACAAATTTGTGTGCTTGTGTGTGCTTGTGTGATTATCTGAATGCCTTCTAATGTCCAGTATTTGTATACAGACTTACTAATCTACCTAACCTACTTGCAAAATAATGACAACAATGTGAATGTCCTGTTTTATATTTAAGCCAGTGATTGCAGCAATAACCTGAATAATTCATCTCTATGCGACTCTTTGAGTAACGCTGCAATTGTAATAAGGGTATGCAGTGTTTTCAGCAATATGCAGGCATGAAAACACAGACTTCATTGTGCTGTAATCACGTCTGACATTAATTCAGAAGAGAGGAATTCTAAAATACAATATTGCACAGGGGAAATATTTCTATTCTTTTAGCGGATGATTTTGTGGTTAGTTCACAATGCAATTAAAATAGCCACCAGATGTTTATGACTTCAGGCAGCAGTTAAATTTAGTGTCCCTGATCGCTGTCTTTTGCTTCATTGTCAGAAAAAATAAGTATTTTTCTATGCTGCAGGAAAGAAAAAACCCTTAAGTTTTAAACATACCGGGGGGGTGGTAGTGGTTTGCATTTCCATTTGGCAGCACTCATGTTGTTCTATGATGAGCTCAGAAGAAATTATAAAGTTAAAAGAAAATCTCTCTCCAGGATGAAACAAACATATTTACTTAAATGTGAGATGAAGTGTACAATATCTTGTCATTAAACTGAAGTGATTTGTGAGAAGCTGTACTATAAAAGTCTGTGGTTTTTCCAGAATATCTAATAAACACAGAAAGATACTCTTTTTTCCACTGAATAATAGGATTATTAGTATGCAATTCATTTCTAAAGACACATTTAAAGTGAGCCTGCTGTGCTCATATTATGGTAATTTTCTGCAGAGTCTATGATTCTTATTTGTTTCAGGGCTATTAATTTTGAGGCCACATTATATTCAAATTATCTTTGATTACCAGGCTCAATAAGTGGTAATAGTTTGTGTTTCATCACCCAAAAGGAAGCTAATGATTTTAGTTGCACACTAACATTTTCAGAAAGAATTTACTGGAGCTCTGCAAAATAGATTGAAGAAATGAGGTGCAAAAAGTTATAGTGAGTTGCCCAGGAGCTTGCATAAAAAATTACGAGAGCTCAAGAGGGACAGGGGGAGAAGTAGGTACTCTTCCTAAGTTTAATATGTTGTTTTTCACTACTCAGTCATGTTTGAGATGGTGTTTTGGCAAAGTCACTGATAATTTTAGTATAAAAGTCTGAAGTTTCTTAACGTGGAAATGCGTGAAAGAAATTTGTATGTAGCAGTTTTAAATAGCTAAATGGCAGAGTAGGAATAAAAGGAGAGATAGCAAGAGAATTCCTAACATGAAGTCTACAAAGGTCTATGTTAATGCACAGAAACTGGCAGTTTCTCACCCAAGCCTGGCAGCATCATGAATCCATGCTAGCGGGGACGTCCTCCAAGCATTTCAGAAAGAAATAAGTGAAAGGATTTGAATTTGCTTGGTTCTGTTGAGCCTTGATTGCTCAAAGATTTGATGCTCAGCCCCCCAGGGCATCCAGACATGATCCCCAGAGCATGGAGCCACCCAGATTATTGCTCCTCTTGCAAAAGACCCCACAAAACTGCAGTCAGCACATCCTGGCCATTATACATGAACACATCAGTAACCCTTTGGTGCCAGAACAGAGGTGAAGCTGTTGGGTCCTCCCAAAATCCCCCTTGTGCTTTTGCAGGCAGTTGTTAAAATCTGAAAGCAGCTGCAAAGCGTTTCAGCAAACAGACATTTTTCCCACTGAAAGGCTGCTGCTCTCTCTATTCCCATATTCTCTATTCTAATTGCGCTTCTGATTGCATTTGTTGATGACAGGAGCTGCAGCTCCGGGTGGGCTCACCAGCTCCTGCCCAATGGGCTTTTGAATACAGGGGCTCAGCAGCACCCACAAACTGACATGTGATGGCACATCAAAGTCTCAGACACCATCAAAGCCACATTGTCATTAACTCTTTGGTGTCTCTAATATAGCAATCATTTGCATTGGTTTGGGAGGTGAGGGAGAAGGTGTTTTTTTTCCATTTAAATTCAGCACACTGTTTTTAGGATGTGCAAGTAGCAGGGGACTTGAGCAGGCTTTGCCAATGGTGGTCTTCCAGCAAATATACACTTCAACTCTCCTGCTACACTGCAAAGGGAGGTGAATGGAAAATGATCGCAACAGGACAAATAGCTCATTGCCCAACAAACAGGAAACTGCATTTTTGTAGAGTAGTTGTGAGTCACATCAACCCAAATCAGGGCATGACACCAAAACTGACACCTACACCCTTGTGTCTCAGGGTGGGCTGCCTGTGGTAACGGAAGGGCTTATTTTGCTGTGTCTCTAAGCCTGGCAAGTCAATATAAACCCTGAAAGAGCAATGATACTCCTGAGCATGAAGACCTTAAATGGTATTATTTACAAAAAAAAATGATATTTTTTGGGTTTTTTTTACCAGCTTTTTCTGGTTTAATAATACTTCTTGGTAACAAAATGCAAAGGTGGTGTAAAAATATATCACAATTCAAATCCCCACTTCAAACTGCTTTTAGGCCTAATGTGCACAAACTTCTCTGTCTCAGCTGCCACTGCTCTCCCCAGTCCAACAATCTTTGTGATGTTTCATTTTTAATCCATAATATGTGTTAACTAGCATCTAAAATCAGTGTCAACCGACTTAGCAACATCTCCTAGTCTGTGCTGAAGAACTGTCCCATTATTGTCACTCCATCGCTCTCCTGTTTTAATCACCCAATACATGTATTGTTCTTCCACAGCTAAGTGGGAGAAGTGTAATAGTTCCCTTTGTTGTGTGTTTTGATGAATTTCCAGCATGAATTAGTTTTTGTGATGAAGAGAGTATTACAGGACTTGATTGAAAACTAGTATTTCCTTCTACATTTCTCAGTTTGTCATCTTACCTGTGCTACAAGAAGTTTTGTATTGTTTTATTATGAGAAGCTAAATAGTAACACCTGATTTTACAGCCCGAGGTTGTTCACTAGTTAGTGTGGTTTTATCATCTCCTCCCTTCTCTCTGACCCCTTTTCACCTATGTTTTTCAGCCTCACTTCAGATTTAGGATCTTGCAGACATTTACCCACTCAGATATTCCCACTAGGTAATGGGACTGCTTAGATGTTCAAAGTAACTCAAGCACTTGAGCGTTTGGAGGACCAGGATGTGGAGCAGCCCTCATTTGAGTGTGTAACAACCAAGCAGGCTCTAGAAAAGCTTTTCTGGCCACAGTGATTTCAGTGTGCTAAAATTCACAAAATGCAAGGCAGATGTGTACTGATTAGGGAATCATGCTGGCTACTAGATAAGAAAGCTCCTATAACTTCTGAACCTCCCCTTAATGTTCTCCAAGCAAAGCTGCACTGGTGACAAGGTCACCTAATGCTGAATAATAAATAAGCAAGGAGGCAGAATGCAGTTGGGCACTGTTCAGAAATGGTTTGAATAAAGCATGGTTGCAGCCCACTGGAGCCGAAGCAAGGCTGTTTGTGTAACAGCCTCCCTGTTGCCCAGAAACAGCGCGTGAGACTATTGAGAGTCTGCAGAAACTCAGATCTGGTTCGTTTGACTTGGACATGCACTAAATCTGACTTTTAAATGTTACTTCAGCTTTGAGTCAGTGATTACCCTTTTACAAGCCATGCCTGGAAATGGGATGTTAATTGTTGTTAATGAGTCTGTCCGTCTGAGTAAGCTCTGCAAGGCAGAATTCACAGAATATAATTGCTCCATGTTGCCTCCTGCGTCTCTGCTGCCGACCCCGATGTCTCTTGCACTTAAGAGCAATGGCACCAAATCTGCTTCTTGAGACCTCAGAGCTTTCTTCTCAATCCAGGACAGTAGCCAGTTTCTGTACCTCTCAGTCCCGGTCCCATGTGATTTCTGGAGCGGAATACTGCCAAGGTTCAGCTCTTGCTGGCGTCTTTGGCACAGGGAGAGGACATTGGTGAATGCAGCATTATGAGATACTGAATAGGGAAGGGAGAGTTTGTACTGAGCAGGAATTCTATATACCTATGTAGTTTAATCAGTGGTCTAGCTATGTGTGAAGCTGCTTTATCTTGATGGCATTTTGTGTGCACTGATAATTTTTGTCCCATTTGCTTTGATCACATTTTCATTGACCTTCCTTCTGCCACTATTGCTTAGGACCCATCATTACTGCATTTCTTTTCAGACCATCCCCCATGTTCACTGGTGGAGAGAGGTTTTGTAATACAGCATCCTATGTGGCCCAAAAATGAATGCAAAAATTGTATTCCTACTTGAGACAGGGAAATGACAGTTTTAGCACTTTGAAAGACAGAGAAGCTTTGTATTTTGCTTTTGTGGGTGACACCTGCCTAAACATGTTATGGTGTTATTCATATGGAAACAAAATAATGTTGGGACCTGAGTCCTTCTGGTGTCATACCTGACTACACCCTTTATCTGCCTCTAGCTCACCAGGTTTCTTGTGCAAAGTACAGTCATACACATGGCATTATTCCCTAAATGACACTAGTTGGCTACTTAAAGTCAACACATAGAGATATTATGCCATGAGAAGGGCTAATAAGCGCAGAGACAAGATTCCTCTTGGAAAATTCCCTGTGAGCAGCTGCTCAGCTAGGAGGGCTACCAGCTCTGGAGATCAAAGCTGGCATCACATGAGGAGGTGGGCTCTGATTCGGATAACCAGCTTTATGGGCATCAGCATCTGCCCATGCTGCCTGTCTCCTGGGAAATAATTCAGCTGAACAACAATGCATTCCCTGCCCAGATAGATTCTTCTATTTTATTCTAGATCATAGTTTTCAGCCTGGGCACAATGTCCATATGTCTGCGTATTTCCAAACTCATTTCCATCAGAAATCGAAGTTAGTCTGATAAGCAGTCAGGTCTGCCCATGCTCAGCCTCATGGAGCCTCATGCTCTCAGGTCCAACATCTTCATCTCACTGGTAGAACAGTTATTTCAGCTCAGTCATCCTCCAGGGCAGGAGACTGTAGAGTCTTTCCACTGACCCTCTGTGTCACCTTCACTGTACTGCTCCCATCTTTTGGGGTGCAATACATTTCCTTTATCCACACCCTAACCTACCAAGGCTGAGCTAGTCCTTATCCCTGTCAGATGCCAGGACCTCTTTTCATGCTAAGGGTGGTTCTCAGCCAGTCATGGACTGGGGCTGGGACAGAGATGTGCTGCTCCTTTTGGCCACATTCAAACACTCCTAACATTTAAAAAAAGGAAATGGGGGGGGGAAGGAAGAACCCAAAAACCTCAAGATTTACAGTGAAGAAGGATCACATTGCATGCTATTAATGCTCTAGTTAAAATCACCTCTGTCTTGCTTCTCTTTACGCAGGTAACTCTGAAGTCCAGAATTTGTTACCTCATTGCCCAGAAATAATGACCTCAGACATAGGCAGGCTCCTTATCAATTGGCCCCTTTTTAGTACATTTGGCATGGTCTTGGCAAAAAATAACCCCACAGTTGAGAGGCACCTGTATCTTATGTCACTGTTACTATTAAGGGACACATTCTGTACAGCACCCAGCCGATGTTTTAAAGGTTTTAAAAAGTTTTTTCTCATTATGGTGCTACTGTTGGGTTGAAAGCAAATTCAGCTGAAGTGTTATTTAACCATCTAATGGCAGAGTCCCATTTTGTGTATAAAAAACCCCAAACCTGGAAGAGTTGAAAAATTAATTTCACTGTCATAAAAAAAGTATATTTTTCATAGAGAAAGGACGTGTCCTTATTTGCAAATCAGAGTTGTGGTAGTGGTCTTTTCCAACCTAGTTGATTCTATGATTACTCATATTATTAGTTACACTGAAGTTATTATTTCTCCCCTAAATCACTCCCATTTAAAACTGCAACTCAAGTGTCTGAAACAAGTTTTTAGAAGTTCTAATAAAGTTGATTTTTTTTTTATTAACTTCACAAAAATAATTCTTTTGAATCTTGGATGGCAAAGGCTGTTCTCTAGCAGCAAAAATAATAGCACTATTCTGATAACTGCTTACGGACAGATTTTATCCCAACATTCATGACGGGTTTATGTCTCCTGTCTTTATCAGGACCAGAATCTAGAATCAGCCCTAAAACTTACAGCGTCTGTTCCTATGAATAGAAATCTTTGCTCTACAGAAGGTTTGTAGATGAGGCTGGAAATCTTTTTACCTTTTATTTAAACATCTTGCAATTAAGGAATAACTTCTTAAATGTGCTTTTTAATGACACACTTATGTTTGAATTATATATTTTGTTTGCATAATAAATATTATATTTAATACTTATACTTGCATTAATACTTATACCAATACTATAATACTAATATTA
>JAOEHY010031028.1:0-10351 GCA_025447955.1 Psilopsiagon aurifrons
AAGGCCAGGTTGGACACAGGGGCTTGGAGCACCCTGCTCCAGTGGAAGGTGTCCCTGCCCATGGCAGGGGGCTGGAACTGGATGATGAGACATCACCAGCCTGACAGTATCTCTCTGAATGATAATTGCAAGGAATGAAGGTAACATCACCTACACTCTACTCTTAAAAACTAAACCAGAAATCATTATAACAGACAAACCAGACGAAAACAAAGAGAATACTCCTTTCCCACTAAATTAAGTCTCAAAGTATTTCACAGAGCTGCACAAGAAGTAGATTTTTTTTATGCTATTCAAAGCTTTTAGCAATTTTAAATGATCCCAAGTTTAGACAAGGCCAAATATCTGAAAAAAAGAAAAATGTCCATGTTCTTACAAGACAAAAACATTTTGGTGGGATTTGAAATAATTCAGTCACTCACAAACTCCTTATACAGGAGCTTATTTGAGCCAGCGACAGCTCCAACACAAACTAATGTCTTTTGTTGCTTCCTTTGAAAATGTAAAACTGAGGCATTTTGGAACTTTAATGATATGCTGTGGGGTTTTTTTAATTGAGAAACAAGCCAAACCTTCTCTGGCAGTCAGCTTGAATTGCATCAGTAAATCCCATCCAGAAGATACCCAATCTGCAAGCAGAGCTTGGAAACGCCTCATCTACAGGAGAGCAAGGAAACCTCCTGCTTTGCCTCCAGCTCATTTAAAGGTTGAACTTATTTCTAGTATGAAGACAACAGGTTGAAACATGAGCACTGTCATGGGGAAAATTCCTCAAAAAGGCTGCTTTTCTGTTCACCAAAGGAGAGAAATACAAATTCCACCACTCAGTCCTGTATAGCACATGATGCTCCATTGAGTAAGCTCCTCCTTTACCCACAGACAGCAGCTGGGGAAGGCTGCCCTGCATCTGCTCAGGCTCCAAATAGAAAAAGTAATTCTCAGTCCCTGCCATCTGACGCCTCTTGCCATCATTCCATTTGCTTTGTATTTTAAATAGAACACTGTTAATGGACTACTTTCCATTACTCCGCACAATTGAGTTTATCTCCTCGGGAGTAGGGCTGAATCCCCAAGGAAAGGTCAAGCTGCAGAACTCTGGTCCTTGGTACACAGCACAAGACCAGCACCACGAGTTCTACAAAACCTAGGCAGAAAGGTCAGAATGATTGAGGAAACGTGGTCACTGAACCCAAGAATGCAACTCTGCTCTTGACACAGGCTGTATTCATTGAGCACAAGATACCACCACACATGTGAGCGAAGACATCCCCACGGCTGATTCTGCTGGGCCAAGGATAGCCAAGAAGCCTCTCCAAGAGGGGGATCCATATGAACTGAGCAGGATGGATTTCAGAGGGCAGAGAACTGCAAGAGGAACAGTGCCCCTCTGTCTAGCACCACTTGAGGGTCTGGATCCTCAGCTAGAAAAAGGCAGAAACTGTTTTGCACTACTCATGGTGGTTTGCTTTGGAAATACCCATACCCAAATGGGCTTGCACAGTCATCCACAGTATCAACACCCACCAAAGAGACCATCAGATACAGTCTCCTGTCCATACTGTCTCACTTACATTACAAGTGCTTTCCTCTTACATGCAGGAGTTGAGCGCCAGAAACACAGACACTGGGCTCTTAAAATGAAGAGCTGTTTCTGCACTGCATCGATGTTCTCCCTAGCCTTGAACCAGACTGTTTCAGAAGAATGGTCTCCAGCAGGGGTTGGTGCAGCTCTGTGCAGAAAGAGAGACCAGATGGATAGGAAGGGGAATTTACCCATGGCAACAAAACACAGCAGTCAGGTGTGCCTGATGGTTCAAGAGTCATTTACTGGTCTTACAGCACTCAAGTGTTGTACACAGCATGCTCCACCTACTGCCCCAAGCTCATTTGGGCAAAGGCTGTTCAGACTTGTCTCCTCACAACCCTCTCTCCTGCCTAACTAGAAACTAAGAAACAAAGGAAGCATAACAGATGCATCACTCTTCCCTAGAGCAAGAAGGAACACTTGACCCAAACAGTGCAGGAGCAGCGTATATACTCACTGCCATCTCACAGCAGCAGCCTATTTGGAGACATCTCCAACAGTTTTACACAACAGCAGCATACGTGATTATTCCCTCTTACTGAGGTGCCTGACATCACCACATGAGATAACCTGGGTCCTTCACACAGATCTGCTAGTCCTGACCCTCCTGCTGTGATAGCAATACCGAGAAGAGAAAGTTTGGCAAAAAGACATCCTCTTTCTGGCAGGCAAAATTGGCTGTTCACACCACTAAGCCCTCTAAGCCTCCACATCCATCTTCTCTCCATTAGTACTGAGTTATTACAAAGCCACAGTATGTACAACATTGTTGCCTGAACAAACTCCACAAGTGTAACCCTCACAGTGATGTAAAGTTGCTTTCACACCAAAATATATTCCTTTCCCATAGGTCCTCTTTTACAGGTATTTCATACCATTATTACAAGAACAATTGCTCCACTTCAGCTGATTTTCAACTAAATCTCAGGCTTTACACATGACATATTCAAACAGTCTTCTTCCAAGTACTGTCTTCTACAGCTTTAAGTCTACTCCATTCTTATGCTGGGAGGCTGACTTCTACAGGGGTACAAGGAAGCACTCAAATGCATAATGAAGAAGTGCTTCCTTTGAAACCTGTATTCCTCCTTTATTTTATAATGAAAAATGCAGCAGTTCCATTTATCAAAGTACTTACATTTACTTCAAAATGAAGTCTGAAATATTGCTGAAAATATAAAATCTTGCTCTCACATCTACCTTCTAGATTAATTGGCACAGTACATATCAGACCATGCTTTATTAAAGCATTAAACTGTACTTTCCATTACCAAAATCTATGGTTTGGGAGGATGGTATAGATTAGTCCATAAACATTTAATTTCTCCACCAATGTAGCAATAACAGGCAGCAATATTCCTAAATCAAACTGTTTGTTGTAAAAGAAAGGCTATTGCAAATCCTCTGGAAAGGCTTTGCACTAAGAAATGAACGAGGAAGATGGATAAAGGCAATAAAAATGCATGTGCATGAAAAGGATTTCAAGAGGGATTATTTATGCTGGTTAAAAGGAACAATTACGATGATTACTATTTGTCATTATACTTTTAAAGAGACAAATTTATTTTTACTGTGTCTCCACAGTTTACATCCATTGTGTTCTTCCTTCAGGGCTTACAGTTTTCTGCTGGGTGAAAAGCATTCAGGCACAGAGAAATGCCAGGGGGTGAACTGCAGCCAGTGGCATGGCTCCGAGAGAATTCAGCTCCTGCCCAACCTCACAACTATCTGCTGAAGCTCACTTGGCCTCTTCATGGTCTCATGAGTAAAACTGGGCAATGAGGAGCATGTTAAGAGAGGGACCAGGACAGGTGGACAGCAGAAAGTCTTGAGAAAGCCAAGGACAAAAGCAGCACCTCACACTGGCTCCTCAGTTATGTTCTCTACAGCCAGCTGGAACATTTCTCCTTGGGAGCGCTATTCTCTGTGCTGACCTTTTCCTTCCTTGCCTCCCTGTTGTATGCCAGGGACAGACTGCTGTGCCTCTGGTCTACATCAGAGCACACAGATTTGAACAACTTCCAACCACTTTTGAGCATACTTGACAGGACAGTGCTATGCAGTGCAGGTCACATCCACTTTTCACAAAGGTAGATCCTTAAGAGACTTGGAAGCAAGGAGGAGTGTTTCTATCTCACCACATCTGGCCATACTTGAGGTTATTTTTCTCAGCTACAGGGATTGGGAGATCACAAGTGACAGGCACCACATGAAATAAAAAGAGTAAATCTCCCTTGGTCATGGTTGCCATTAAACTTGTGAAGCAGGCTTACGAGTGGACAAGTGAAGAAACAAAGCATCCATCATCTTGCATTTGGGGAAAAACAAGTCTTGTGTATTTAAGCCAATCACTTGAAACTTCAGGTAGACTTGCAGTTGGGAGCCACAGAATGCTTTCACTCCATGGAAGGCGCCTTGTGATGAGGCCAATTAAAAAATATAAGAAGTTAATTTTCAGAATAAAAGTATTCTTTAACTCAAAGCCCCTCCTGAACTGGCACAGTTGCTTGGGTTTGTTTAAGAATCACTACAACACAGCCACACTCCACTTTTCACAGCAGAATATAAGGAAAGAAAATACTGGTCAGGTATACCTTGTAGGAAGGTCACTATAGCACAGAGTTGACAACCTCAAAAGTAAAAGCTTATAATCACAAAAATCTCATGTCTCCTTCATTCAATATTCTCTGCATATGCTCCAAAGCAACATGATGTTGATCATCTCTGCCCACACCTACAGTGAGGACAGTGGTATTTAGTTTCATAGACTCAACCACGTTTGAAAAGACCTTTAAGCCCTTTAAGCCCATCCAGTCCAACCATTCCCCAGCACTGCCAAGGCCACCACTGACCCATGGCACTGAGGGCCTCATCTACATGGTGTGTGAATACTTGCAGGGACGGTGACTGCAGCACTGCCGTGGGCAGCCTGTGCCAATGCCTGAGCATCCTCTGGGGAAGGAATTGCTCCTCAGCTCCATCTAAACTTCCTCCGGTGCACCTTGAGGCTGTTTCCTCTTGTCCCATCCCTTGTTCCTTGGGAAAAGAGACTGACCACCACCTTACTTCATCCTCCTTTAATGTAGTTGTAGAGAGCATTGTAATCTAGCTAAGTAGCTAGTGGTAACAACATGACCCTCATCCACCCTGCAGTAAGTTTAGCATGTCTGGGGATACCACATAGTATTAAATGCTTAGAGAGAAGCTACAGAGCACTCGTGTGTCAGTTCTAAAGCTTAATTTACAAGAAATTATGACAGAATAAGTCTTTAAAATAGCTACTAAAACTGAAACTGCCATACACCCCAACATTAAAGTGCAAAATAGTATAGAGATCTGCTTCCTAAAGTAAGCAGGCAAATTTTCTAGACTGTTTGCCAGAGTTCCTGGTACTCAGGGCTCATAAAAGGTCTCTTTGCTCTGATGGAAAGCCCCTACTCACAGGCTCTTAGTCCCCATTAACTAAACTCTTCTACAGGGCTCAAGCAAACACATGCTCCACAGAATCCCAAAAGCCCCAGCAAAAATAAGAGAAAGCTACACCTTATTTCAGGTAAAAGGGATTAATTACTTCCTACACTCTTGTTACAGAAGATGTGCATATCCTAAACTGGGTATCATTCAAGGAAAAACGTAAGCATTGAGTATGTTAACATGCCAGGATCACCTGGTACCCCAGAGGAAAGCAAGGATGAGAATTTTTTGCTAGCTCCTTAGGCCATTCCACAACTCAGCTCTAACAATTCAGAGGCACAGAAACCAAGTAAGTTTTCTCTTTATCATTCCAAACATCAGCTCTCTTCACTGTTTGCTCAGGAAAGCATTTTCTTTGGCTCTTTGTGAGACTGAAACAGATCCATTTTTCACTCCATGCTATATTGAATACTACCATCTTTCAGTTGCTCTTCTCCATGCAAATGACAGTGCTTATTAACTGCCTCATTAGTTTAAAAAGTGGTTTCAATTCAGAGTTTCTCATCTGTAACATTCCTGTATATCTAAAAAGCTAAACTTATTTTCAGAAGACAACAAACAAAACACCTCTGCTTTTCTTCAGCATACCAGGTTTCCTCTGGTCTGTTCCTTAGTCATCCAGAAACACATCTGATATTCTAATATGTATCTCCCCCACATCCCTGATGGAATAAACACCAGTAATTAGTTGAATATGTGTTTAAGCTATGCTACACACAGCAAAAGCGTGCTTTCAGAAGAGCAGGAGTTACCTAACTTCTCAGCAAGTTTGCTAAAGCTGTGAAACAAGCCACACAAGGTAGGCATGACACTACCTACACAAGCTCAGAGTGCATCCCTACAATCACAAGGCAGCCCTGCTAATCTCCACATTAGTAATGCAACCATTCAGCATAACTTTCTACATCCTCTGAGCTCAACACCTACACCTGTGCAAGGGTCGTACTCAGTTAATCCAGGTTCTTGAAAGCAGCAAAGCAACTGTTAAAGAAATCCTTTCTTCAGTGCAGGTAAAACCCATTACATTGATTCACCCAGTTCAATAGTTGCTTCCCTCACACCATTTCTGCCACACAGACCAACTCTCTCCCAGCCCCTTGCTAAACTGTGGATAAGAAAACTGAATATCTATTTGCAAATAGGTGCAGCCATGGCTGCTCAACAATTCCGTGTTTCTGCATCTAACATAACTAGCACAAAGCATAGGAATGAATTCATATCATAAGCTGAAGCTGAGACCTTTCAAGCTCCTTTCACAGCACCAACTCTGAACTGGTGAGAATGGCTTTAGTTAATGGCTAAGTTAGGCTGAATTTCAGCTGAAGACACGTGAAGGCTAATCTCAGTGTTATCTTTATCATTTGAGCTCTATTAAACCAGCCAAATGGAGCAGCTTTCTCCCAAATACCAAGCAAACAATAAATATGAAGTCAGAAACTGGAAGCATTGATAGTGCTTGAACAGAGACACCTCAAAATACCATTGGAAGTGCTTATTGCCACCACACAGGGTACTACTCATTTTGCTTCTGCTGTAATAAAAAGTACAGAAGTATATGTTCACCCTTATACAGATACAATACTGATTACACATACAGGGAACAGTCCTGTTCTAGGACACGATGCCGTACTTGCACAGCCCTTTTCACAAATACTTTCAACCTTCAGCAATACTTTATGTTTGCTGCGTTTGGTGATTGTTTTTACATGCCTTTTATATTCACAACCTGCTGCTCTGATCTGTTACTTGAAAATTAAGTGCATTTCTAATGGTGTGCAGCTGATTTACACAGGACAACAGCTCTGAATAAGAGATAAACTGCTGAAATTTGGAACTGAGGCCAGGATGGTGGAAGAAGAGGTGGTTACCAGGGGTCTGTGCCCTAAGGAGACCCACTTGAAGGAACAAGCCATCAGCTGCAGCCTGTCTCTCTTGGCCACCTCATGTCACACCCACCTGACTGACACTGTGTGACCCCATGCAAAGGCACACTAAGGAGAGTCATGTATCAAGGGAGAAGTAAGCTGAGAGCTCTGCATCTTATTCCAGCTTGTCCCGCACTATAATGCCAACATAAAAATGTTGGATGAAAAGCACATAGGTCCCCTTCTTCTTGAAAGAAGACAGCAAATAAGCTTTAAATAACCTACCCAGAAACCAAACCTCTAGGCTACCCATATCAGGCATGAATAGTTGGACACACTCTTTGCAACACAGACTGTAAGTCTAAAAAGGCAACAAAGTGCTTTGTGAGAGGAGTCAGTGCTGACCCTTGCAGTGTTTTCAAAACTTCTGGTCAGGTCCTGCAGCCTGGTTTTACAGGCAGTATCACCATCACATGTAGCACACACGAATAAACATAACCATGGCTCTTTCAACAGGAGTCTCTATTATCCAAATACACAGAGAGCCATCTGGCAGAAATCACTTGTAGGGCTTGTATATGATGTTTACCAGCTGTCAGAAGATCTCTTTTAAATGACTGATCAGCCAAGAGGAACATATCTATAAGCAGTTCTTCCATTTCAGATTTGTACCTTGGATACCAAAATTTATTAAAAGCCAAGTACATTCCAGTGGCACAAGAAAAGCTCTGATTAAAAAGAGGACATTTGCATCCAAGGGTAGTTTTCCACATTAAGATCTCTGTTAGCAAAACCAAATCCAACACACCTAACCCAGGAGGAGAACACTCTTCCACAGCAACAGATGCTGCTGCAGACATAATAGGACTAATGATGTCCCAGCTCAAGAACACACCTGGAGAGTTGTAGGTGACTTATTTGACAGAAAAAGCATGCAATGAGATTTGTGTGCTCAATTCCTTTAACAGTTTTTTGACTTGGTGTAGGAATGACACAGCAAAGAGTATCTCTCCTAAAAAAACATAATTCATTTTTTATGACTGTTCCGACCTAAATATATTTGCACAGTCTTCATGTCTGGAGAACAGGTACCCCTCAGATGAATGACAGAAGCACTGAGTTTGATCAGAACCAAAGCAAATTTCATTTCAAACTGTCTTACCCACAGAGCTCCACTTGAACACCTTTACTCCAGGTAACCTACAACTCCCTTATTTGCTAACTTTGTGTCTTGCAAGACATGCATTTTGTTTCAGCAAGATAATGCTTTAAGTTACTTTCACTGTATTAAACACATTGGACGTTGTTCCCAACAAAGCAGGCACTGAAGAGGATACAGGACATTGTCCGCAACAAAGCAGGCACTGAAGAAGGTACAGCTCCTTTCCAGCTGTAGCAATAACCTATTTACACTGAAAATCATAAAAAAGAACATATCTGACTCAAAAGAGACTGTTCAACCAAGCCAATCTGTAACAAAGCCCAAATGTCATAGAGTCCTCAGGTCAGGGCAGTAATACTCTCTCTGTACAGCAGCTCACTGACTCGGCGCCTTCACATCAGGCTGGCAATACGTCTAATATGAGAGGGGTGGATATTGCTAGTTCTGGGTATGACTGTGGAGCTGCAGTGTTTCCCAGTGTAACACAGAGATCTTCAGCAGTTTGGAGTCTCAAAGGAAAAAGCTTGTCACTAACCACACAATATGACAGCAGCAGAGCTACTAATTCAGGAGAATTTGCACCCAATAACATGGCAAACTGTTCCCCTCCCTTGATCCATCTCTACTACAGGTCAGGAAGAATGGACAGGCCATTTACCAGTGTGGGAGATAACCACAACAAAGAAAAGGCAGCATCATGAAAAGGGGAAAACCAGCATTACAAACTCACCCTCATGAGCAGTGGAGGTGACAGGACCAGCCTGCATGGAAGGGTCTCACCGCTGTCTCTTAACCTTGGCTATGCTGTGTCTCTGGAAAGTCCCATTAGGCTGCTGCACGAAAAGCACAATCCCAAACTCAAAACAGCATCTGGAAGAAGGCTGACAACTCTCTGTCTTGCTGCAGTATCTATTTCTTCTCTGTTTTCTGCAAGCACATGGAAAAAACCCCCAAACAAATCCAACATTATTCTTAATGACCAATTTTTTTACAACCACCCTTCTGCCCCCAAAAATGGTATGAAAAATGTCAATCTGTTTGTCATTTTCTATTTGAGGTACATTCTGACCCCAGGAACTGACACTTGCCACCTGGACAGTTTCCTTTTATGTGGCTTAGGGCAGGACCTACCATCTCTCAGTTCCTTAATCACTTTACCCTGTGAGTCGGTGATGTGATAGGTTCTGCCAGATCTTTTTTTGCTGCAACAAAGCTGACTGTACAAGGCAGTAAATTGGGTGACCTGACATCCGTGGGAAAATGAAATCTCCCTCCCAGCCTCCTGCCTGCTAACAGCCCCAAGGCCAAGGTGATGGGCTCACCCAGTAGCCTACATCAGCCTAAGGGGGGCACTCCCTAGGAGGCTCTACCTGACCAAATCTTACCTCTGGGCACTCAGATTCAGTAATTTTGACCAACCTCTTTCACTTCTTTCCCCTCAACTGCCCCTGCATGGCTCCCTCCCAAGTCTGATAAAACACAAGATCAGACTCACAAATGAAAACATAGCACAGGTTTTCAGCCTGCAACCGGTTTTCTAACACGGGTGCTTCTGGCTGTAAGCACAGACAGGCAGGCAGCCCTCTACATTGCCACTACATCACACTGAACACGCATACACCCTTCAAGAGGCTAGAGAACTTCCAGGCAGGCTCATCGATAGGAATAGCTTTTCCTGTAGTGCCATCTTCTGGATTAGGGTGTAGGAACACTTTAGCTGAAACTGACTGATCGAAAGATAGTTATCTGTTAAAAACTATTACAACAGCTTTAGACTATGGATTAATATGTGGAAACACCCAAACCACGGGAATTCTCTCAACAGATTATCTACAATTTACCTGTCAATCAATTATTAGCTTTAAAATGACAGGATTTTGACCATTATTTTCTGCCTCAATCTGCTTTGTGTTTTGAGCCGCTGCAATCTTGCTTTTTTAGATTTTGTTTTATTTCTTGGCAAACACGAAGACTGCTTGCTTACAAATTCTGTGCCACTCAGGAACGCCTGACAGTTCCTCAAGGCCACGTGGAGAGCGAGAAAAGCAGGTAAACCCCTTTAATTCAATCCTCATCACAATGATGGTTGTAGTTTCTAATCAGTTTGTAGCTCAGGGTTTTGTAGGTAAAGGGAGCAGGCAAGAGCTCCTTTCTCAGTGAAAGATCACAGCCTGGTTTGGGATAGAAGGGACCTTAAAGCTCATCCAGTTCCAACCCCTGCCACGGGCAGGGACACCTTCCACTGGAGCAGGGTGCTCCGAGCCC
>JAOEHY010031029.1:0-14144 GCA_025447955.1 Psilopsiagon aurifrons
AAATAACAACATGAAATACAATTAGGAAAAATTAAAAACAAAACAAAAACAAAAAAAAACCCAACCCCCCCCCCAAAAAAAAAAAAAAAAGAAAAGAAAAAGAAAAACAGGGGTGCCATTTTGCACAATTTTGATTTTTGAAATAGAGAATTGCCACGCACAATTATTGTGTGAGTGCACCCCAAGTAAAATGCCCATTTTTCTTAAAATACACCTGGCCAAAGACACAGCAGGCTCAAGACACTGCCAACCCTGTAAGATGTACTGAGTGAACTGGATTAAAATAGGTTAAAAACAAATCCCCCTGACTCATACTTGGCAGGACTGCCCCTTAGCTTCAGTCTAACTGTTGGCATCCCACAGCAAACATTACACAGTCACAGCTGAGTTCTCAGAAGGTCATCTTCCTTTCTATCACCTCTGAAGCTTGCCCGGGGTGACTTCTCTCACCCAGCAATCCCTAGGCTCAATTGATGCTGCAAGCACCTCCCCAAAGCCACCCTTCCTGCAAGCCACACTGCAACATGAACAGTTAAATCCCAGCAAGGCTGCAAGGGCAAAGCAAGCAAACTGCTGCTCAGCACCAGCAAACATAGCAGGATATAACATACCACACATCTCCTTAACTTCAGAGTGAGCTGGTAAGAATCACCAAACATACTGAAATTCTGTGTCTCTTCAGCTAAACTGCAAAAGGACATGCTGCAGCTTCACAAAGAAAGCATAATTTTCCCAATGCTTTTCAGAGTGAAAGTTAGTTTCTCTTTCTCTAAAATTAAGATCTTTTCATTCTCTTAGTTAGTTGTTTATTATAATACATTTGGAGGCTCAACATAAATCAGAGCCAGAGGAACGCCCGTTTTAAATGACTTAAACATCTTTAATGAGAGAACAGTTATTGAAACCCACCCTCCAGAAAACACGAATACTTTTGAGACCAAGGAAGACCAGAATTCAACTATATTTACACAAATCAAAAGTTTCAATGTGAATGTTGAACTGTTAGAGTTCATGTTATTGCTAGTGCATTAGGAACTAATTAGCAAGAGGTTAAATATAGGACTATTGGAACCTCCAAATAGGTAAGTTTACACTTACTGGCCAACATTTAATATATTTGTTATATGCTATCATTATGAACTGAACAATTTAATTGCTTAAATCATTTGAAGTAAAAGAATTAGAAAGCTGTCATGAATGCATTCTGCTTGTGTTTTAATTATTCAAACTAACCTAAGTCCTATTAGGCTAGTTTGTGTTTACCCAGTTTCACATGGCACTACCACAGCATCCAAGACAATTACCTCTGTTTACAGGACATAATGAATAAAGAGCTTTCAGTAGATATTGTCTGGCCTCAGAGCTACTATACACTCCACATTTAGTTTTGTTCCCCAAATGTGAGCAGCTTTATTTAAAACCATACCATCATCATGGCGAAGGTGGTAATTACTGACTTCCATAACAGAGAAAGTAACTTTTAATTTCTGCTCCATCCCCACTGTCCCTTTCTGCATCCTCTCCAGAGAGAGGGCACAGAAAAGGTCACAGATACTGCAAGACTGCTGCAGAAAGATAGTCTGCTCGTACACTCATTCCCGCGTCACCATGTTTCCTACACAGCAGGATGCTGGATAGCATCTCCATTTTCTTCTCCAGCTTATCTGACCCTTCTGCTTAAACTGCTTGTTGTCTTGAGGACACTGCCATCTGCTAGCCTGCATTTCCTTATTCGAAAGCCTCACAAGGGAAGACATAAATCTCCTCAAACATTCCAGGTGTAACACAAATAGTTTCAGACATCACTTTAAGTAACATCCTAGAAGTCTTTTTCTCAAACAAAAATAAAAGGAATACATATCAGCCAAGACTGCCTAGCAGAAGAGAAACCCCATGATCTGGGAACAGGACAAAATTCTTGCACTTTGACAATGTACAACCTCTTCTTGGTTGTACAAGTACAGTCTTTGCTCAGGTTTTCACCCTCTAAATACCTCAAACTCTAACACAAAGCCAGCATAAAATTAAAAGAGAAAATAAGCAGGGATGTTTTGTTACATCTGCTTAATAGAAAAAAAAAATCTTTAAGCTCTTGCTGCTTACACACAAAGCAGTTCATAGCAGCTGAAAAGACAGAATACAGATCTTGCTAACCACTGAATACAGCAATTAGCTGAGAGAGGAGCAGAAGCAACTCTCAGTTTTGCTTTTATACAGCTTATCAATTTTATTCTGCACTGTTACATTTCTGTGGTTTATATAAAAAGCCAGTAGCTATCTGGCAAGATTTACATCTAGAAACAGCAATTTAATCACATATAAAAGACCAGGGGAACTGGATGCCTCAGGACATTGCAAACTTCTCACCTCCCACTAACCTGCCTGAAACTTGCCTTGGTCATGTTATATGTTAACTAAAAATAATTTGTAAGTATCTGTTTCTGTTTGTCACTCTAAACAGAAGGATGAGGTTTATTAAAGTTATCAAGTGAAATATTGAATGCTCGAGCAGCAGAAAATAGCAGATTGCAAATTCAGCAATCTTCCCTCAGCAGTGATGTAACTGCTCTAACAAAGCAAAATTCCTAGTCATTTCTTGACCAGGCAGAGCCAAGTCGAATGGCAGATGTTAGAGATTTCATCACTATAAAAACTCCAGAAGCAAACCGTCAAATGTGACTTCGCTTCCAAAAATAATCAAAAGAATGCAGTTACGTGTGACCTATATGCAGTACCTTATCCCATCAAATCTAGGACACCTATCCTGTTGATTCCATATTATGATTCTGATGTTTTTATATTGAACAGCATTATACTAACCAAATAAGACACCTTTGAAGCTTAACCTCAGTGTCCTAAAGTTTTCAATGCCACATTATGACTAGATAAGTGTCTAATTTGAGGCTGTCCTGTATTTATTGCTGCTATACAAAATAAAGCTCTTAATCAGCAGAGGCCTCTAAGGAGACTAAGTAATTTATTTTAAAACCTTTATGGACATCAATCAGAAGAGAGCAGAGGTTGTTTACTTGCCCATTGATGCTCAGAAACCTGTTCTAAATGTGTATGTGCCTACATTACAAACACAATAGTTACAACAGGTATATTTCATGAACTCCTGAGGACTGGGGTCAAGAACACAAGGGGTATTCAGTTGTCATTAGCTTCTCTGACATGGCACTAATTGCCACCATATCAAAGCTTATAGAAAGGACATACAGTTTGTTCTGTGAGGAGCCCTCTCTTGCTTTGTCAATATTACACTTGAGAGGAGGATGGAAACTTTGAGTTGGGAAAAAAATAATTTGTTGTCCAATGTATAGCAAAGCTTTCCCCACTAAGCCAAAAAAAATGACATAATTATGCCACTTAATTGGAAGTCTGCTTAGAAAGCAAAAATACATTCCATACATAAACAGTTACCCTCCATTAATCCTCCTCTTCAAAATGAAGAATCTCTTTGGGAGCTGTAGCCTGGGGTATTTTTTTGTTTACTTTTTAAACAGTCATTTATCTGTCTCTCCTAAAATGCAAGCAAGACCAGAATAGCAGAGAGTTTGTCAAGTACACCAGAGAAGTTTCAAGTGCAGAAGCTAGTGTACATCTTAATACCCAGAACTGCGGGGCATTATCCAATTTAATCATCAGATATCTATGCCAAAGCTAAACTGCACTTCCTCCTATGTTCAGCTGTTTACCAAATATGATATTATCTCACCAGTAGCAAAACACATGGTGCTTCAGCATCCCAGGTTTCCAATACCTGCCCAGGCCTTTCAGCATGCTCTTTAGCCCACATTTATAATCAAACTGTTCCTGGAAGAAAAAAGAAAAAGTGATGCAATTGGATTCAGTCACATTTAGAGGGATTAAATGAGTAGATACCCAGACTAAATAGCTTAAATTGGAAGTTCAGTAATAGACATCCCATTTAAGCAGTAATTGAGAAAGCAGAGGCATTTGTACTATGAGTTTACAATATTCATGTCAAATAAGCAACTTCATCCAATTTTTCCAGAAACTCAGGCAATAAGCAGCACTAGGACTTACAATAATAATTCTACAACAAGTGATAATAGAAACAATCTTTTTCACCCCCAAAGCATAGGTGAAGTCTTAGAGCAGGGGTTCCATGTTTTGGGGTGGTGGTGGTGTTATTTTCTTAAGTCATGCCACAGCCCACCAGTTCTTAATCCATTTCCTTTGGTCTTTGAAACACAAAAGGATTCTCACCATCATCCTATTTAAAACCAAATCTGATTTAAAACAACAGTTATAAACATTAATAGGTTTAAACCATAATGATGATGACTCGCCTGCAGTTCCATCTGTAGCCAAATCTGTGTTAATTCACAGCAAAATTTCTAGCTAATTTGTGTGAAGGAACAACAGAGCTGTGCTCTATTAGCATGTCCAGTAAACTATAAAAGATAGGGAAAGATACATTTCTAAATAAATATTGCCTTTTATCATGATTAAGATGCATGTCTAAAATTAAATTAACGACCAAAAGCCAGTAATTTTCCAGCAATTTCTGATATGGGAGTTAGATGTATTCTCAGATAAAGATGTTAAAGAATCCTTTATTCTTAACAACGCTGCTGTTTCACATGGAATGAAACAGTGGGAGTGAAACAGTGACACAGTACGTCTCAGTCTTGGAAGCTACCAGCGCAAGCTCTTTTTCCACTCCACACTGCTTTTGGCTTTTTCAATTGGCAGGTTTCAGTTGTCAAACAACAACTACTTCTAATCCAACCAGTGACAAGAGTAGCAAGACTACCCTGATTTCCCTCACTAAGCATTTTAACTAGAGACTAAGGATTTTAAGCACTCTCTCTTACGTCCTTGCTCTCCCCGCCCAAAACACATATAGAATACAGCTATTTGGATTCTCTTTGCTGTTCTTTTCCACCTGTTCTTTCTACCTAAAGGTTAGCCAGAAAAGGGCAATTATTTGTCATCTTAAACATGCTTAATTTTTATATCTTTTTCCCCCAAATCACTATCTGCAACATTTCAAATTCTTGATTCTTAACCATTGTTTGCAGGAACATTTAGAAAAAACATCTTAATCCCACAGACAAAGGACACATAACAGGACAAAAATGTTTCACACTGACCCACTGAGGCAGCTAAAATATAACAGCCAACATTGCCTTTCTGTAGCCATCTAAAAAAATGATAACATGAAAAATCAGTGAAGTTTTTAAAAGGCTTTCATAGCTTAGAAGCAAGATCAATGTGCATTTAGTAACAGATAAGGGGAATTGTTATATACTCAAGATTGTCCTGCACTTCTTCTCATATTTGCTTTCCCCTAACATGTTTCATTTGTTAATTTCCAAGATATGTCAGCAATAACGATATTTTTTCAGTAATGAATTAAGAAGGAAACAAGCTGCAAAGAAGTTTCATTCAAAAACTTTGAAGCAATTTAAAGATACACTTCATTTCTGCAAATTGTTCTGCGCATGTTTGCTGTCAGAACAGTCTGCAGGATCACGGGCTGTCCTGGTTTCAGCACTAATCTGAAAGTGGCTAATGCAAAGTAAAGAAAAGGTATTACTTCAATCAGATAGGCCATGCTGGAACAGCAGTTTGGGGAGGGAAACAATAAATGCTTTCTCCAAAGGACACAATCACACTGTATATACAATGCACTGTTCTGAAATACTCCCAATTTACACTAACAAGTCAGATCTCATCATTCGTTTCAGTTTACTAGAAAATTAACAGCTCTTCTCTTCCTCATTCCATGGACTGACCAGCTGATGGGTTCTAATTATGGATGAGAGAGCGACAATAATAGTTTTGAGAGATCTTTGAATAGGTCATGTAATCCACACAAAATTCAGGTCATATCTAAACAGAGGCCTTCGTATGAATTGGACATAAAACTTCCTGAGATTTCCCCATTTCTCTAAGCTATTCATCCTTTCTACTTATGGTGGCACAAGGAAAAGCCCTAGAATGTACATACCTGTAAAGGTCAGGAACAATTATAAACACAAACACTTACAAGACAAAATTATTTTTGAATAATCTTAAAAAAAAAAAAATCTTTGTTCATTAAGGGAAAAATAATGCCTTCTCCTTCCACCTCCAGCCTTGGCTCCTGCTAAGTTTCAGCTACATGAAACAGTCTAACACTTTTAAGTATTTCATATGTAGGTCATCCAGAACATTTACATAGCCTACCAAAAATCATTTTCTGCAACAAACGTATTAAGATACAGAGAACATGAAATTACAGTTCTCTCATAAGAAAGCTATTTCAAAGTGAAATATGTAGCATTCTAAACTTTTCCTAACAATACCCTTTCTGCCCAATAAATTTCAGCCTTACAAAAATCACACCAAACATTATTTGAACTGTCATAAGATATGAAATAATTATAGGTCTAATTTTCTGTTTATTATTTTACTATTTTTCAGTACTAATTTAGAACTTGGATGTGTGCTTTCTAGGTTTATTTTCAAATTCATTTTGATAATTTATCACAGTTCTTCCCAAACCTGGCTTCTAGTTAACAAGGCTTCTACATATATGATCTGACTATCTAAAGGGGCCTATTGGGAAAGAAAGAAAAAAAAAAACATGAAGAAAAGAAATTCCATTACTGTTTTCATGCTTTTTCATTGAACCATCACTGCATTCGCTTGCAATAACTCTAAAGGAGGATTATAAAAGTGCTTTCCCAGAATGCGTACTAAAAGGAAAGGAGCTCCAAACCTGGAGAGTATCTGAAAGGGGCCTCTTGTTGAGTGAATTCTCCCATGCAGCCCTTTGAAACCCTTTGCCTAGTCAAGCTGCTGGGCCTCCACACACAATTAGCTATTACTGCAGCTTATCCCAAACACTTTCACCAGCCCATCACAGCAGTGATTAGGAAAAACTTTATTGCATGTTGGTAATGGATCCATTAGCAGGATCCTACTTCAGAACAAGCTGAAACAATTTTCATTTTCTTAACACATCTCCACTGCATGTGAGCTTTGAAGAGCCACATGTTAGTTACTTCCCGGCTCCCCACCATAACTGCTCTCCACAGATATCCAGGCTTTAGAGTTCACAGTTTCATTTTGCAGTCCTGCTTTGACAAATATGAAGTGCTTATAGGTAGTTAGCATCATGCATGTAAAGCAAAGCTCTGCTAAAAATTGTTAATTTCATACACTAGGAGAGATACAAATAAAGGACACAATCATCTATACTCTTTATTCTTAGGCAATGTTTATTATCGATGAGGTTTCAAAACAACTAGCCTATAAGGGCACTTTGTATAGACATACAGGGGAGATGGAATTGGCTACAATGTGCGGTAGAAGCTTTTCTGTTCTTAAGACACTGATGTAACCCAGTCTCTTATTTCGATATGCATCATCTCAAATATATCATCCCCTTTGATTGTATTTATTTCTACATGCATGTCCCAACCCCCCAGCAGTGGTATTTTTATCTGAATATAATAGCTGTTTATCCCCATCTACCCATACCACAGAGATTCCCAAATCTTCTTGCTCACTTATTCATGCAAAGGAATAAAAAGAAGAAAGACAGACAGCATTGTCATATATCCAAGAAATTCTAAGGACCATGAATTAAACCAGAAATCCAGAATATAACATGGTCCCCTCACACTTTCATTTTTTGAACCAAGGAATGCCACAGTACAGCTTAAGCCACATTACCTCAGGGAAATAGAAATAAAACCCCAGTTTGACAACTGCACTGCATCTGAAAAGCAGAACTGGAAAATCCACAGAGGCTGAAGAAGTGCCAAGGGAAACAGTGGAATTTGCTAGAAGCTTTGAATTGCAAATGCAAGCGGAAATCCTCTTCCGGGAAAAACATTCAAACTCTATATACAGAGCATATGAATGCCAAAAGAAATTTGGTACCTTTCTCTCCCTTTTCACTCTATGTCTTTTACCCTCTTTTTCTATCTCGCTTCACCTTTCCTTCTATTTCCCCCTCCTTTATTAGCTGTGCTTTGTTGTTGCTGTAACATTTTCCTCCAGAGAGGAAATCATAAAATGTTTGCTCTGCAGACCATGCCAAACAGGAAGGGCTTTGTGATCCCCAGGGGTCAGGGAAAGCCCTGAAAATTCACCCACATCAGCAGTTGCCACACTAAGTTCTTCTCTTACATTCAGGTCTCTGATATTTTCATTTGCCCAGTGCATGAGGCTCCATTTGTTTTTTTCCTGGTTTAGGTTATCCATCACTACCCATCTCACCCCTGCAATGGCAGGGAGCATTCACAGAACAATGCTACAGCCCAGGCACAGTGCAGAGGAGTACAACTGAAACACATCACCACCCCTCTGCTTTTGCACCCCAGTCCCAAGTGTGAGCAGAAGCTGGTTAGAGAGCTCCAGGAACCTGAGAGAATCTGCAGTATAAACCCCAACAACCCTGATTCAAAATCAGAACAGGGATATAAATAAATTTCTCAAGAACTAATCTTATTGTCCAATAGAACTAAACCAAACAGCAGACTAGGTTCCTTCCTCAACAAATGACAATATATCTCCAAGTACCATGCTAAGCTCATATCTATAAGTTTGTAATTAGTGTCTAATCCTGTACTAAAAAGGTCAATGATAGCCTTCAAATTAATATCACTAGATAAAAAAATCTTTAAATCATAACCAGGCATTCTAAGACTGCAAGCCAGCACAATTGCACGCAGGTTTTCCGTTAATGTCTAATGGTTACCTTGTCACTGTGAAAACAAGTTTGCAGCTTCTGACCATGCTTGGGAAAAGAGGAGCAGCACAGCTTTCAACTGCTGCATTTACAGGACAAGCAGCTATGCAGTAATCTGAGCATTTTGTGAACTATACTGCATTTGTAGGCACACAATTCATTGAAAGCTATTGCAATATCATTTCCCCTTTTAATGATAAGTTCTATGCAAAATTTCAGTGAAGTGATTTTAAAGCAAATAACTGGTATAGAATTCAGCAAATGATTCCTTGTGAAATCAGAGTACAAGTGCAAAACGCTTCAATATTACTAAGTAGCAGACTGCTCCTGGGAAGTAGCAAGGGTTTTTCCAATCACAGCATACCACCAGAAAAGCACCTGAGAACTAATCTTTCCTTTGTTTAAAGATATTATGCAAAAAGCAAAACATAACCTCAGTCTTGCCTTAGTAATTAGATTTGGAAACCTCAAAAATATCTGAGGCTTCTGTCACATACAAACCTGGTGGGAAACTGATAGATTATAGCAGTCAAACCATGACTAACTAGACATTATTGCTTGGATTTTGATCAGAAGAACCAGGGTACAACTGTATCTATTGATAAGAGAGAGCCCATCCAGGGGGCTGATGAAGCCATTTCTTCTGATTTCCTAACAGCCTTAGTACTACATACACACAGAAGGACTTCTAATACAGTAGAAAATAAGGACCCACAATGGTATTAATTTCCTCAGCCCCTGAATTATGATTTTTTGTTTGTTTTTGAGCAAGAAAATTCTCCATAAAAGAGAAATTTGTACAGTCAGGGAGAAGAATAAAGAGGAGACTGACCTCTGCAAATGATTTCTAGCTGATGGAGGTTTGTAAACTAGAGCAACCAGTGTAACCAGACACATGGCCAGCTTCTCAGATCATAACCCATACATAATTTTTCTAATCAAACATATTAGAGATTACAGAGAGGCTTATGGAGTTTTCACAGCAAAGGAGTTTTAAATTGCAAAAGGGCCCCAAGTATTCCCAAAGGCAATCCCTACATACGATGCTTTGGGCACAAAATCCACAAACTCCTCTATTACAAAGACCCAAAACTCATCCTTTCCAGGAAAAAAAAAAAAAAAAAAAAATCCATAATAGCAAAGACCAATGAGCCACAGACTATGCCCCACTACGGACATCACTATTTATCCTTTTCCTCTTTAGCTCTCCTCTGGGCTGATACAGGGAAAAGCCTATCCCAGCCCCACTCCACTTCTTCCAACTTCAGCACACAAATACCTGGTGGGCAGCAGCAACTTTTGTGTCTTTTCCTCAAGCAACATCCCACCACCTCCATTTTCTTTCCAGTGTCTCCTGCAGCAACACTGTATGCTTGCTTTCTTTCTCCTGCCCCCTGTTTGACTGGGCCGTTCAGAGTTGCAGCAGCTGCTCTTACTCAGCGAACCACTCTAAGCAATTTGATTCTTCATTAGCTCTTTGCAAAGGATCACTGCTCTATGACACACCTGTATCCCATCCCATCACCAAACCCCAAATAACCTGTGTTAGGCATGACAGCCATCAGTAGCTATAGTCTTTGTAATGTTAAGCCTTTCTGAACCAGCCACCTTCTCCAAAAGAGTCCAGTAAAAGGCAAATAGTTCAGGCCATAATAAAATTGCCTTCTGCCCTATCTGCTCCCCATGAGGAATGCAAGAAATGCTTAATACATGTGCATGTGAAGGTCAGCAGGGAAGGTAGATGAGAGCCATGATTATCCTTCCTTGCATGAGGATTACACCAACCAGAAAATTAATCATTTTATATTCAGTTGCACTTTCACCCAAAGATCTTAAAGCAGTTCACAAACAGCAATTAATTAACCTCCACATCCCCCTGCAAGGTGTGCACATGGAAGCAGAGGAGCAGTTTTATATCTGAGTTACAAGCAGTGCAGGGAGCAGCTATGAGGCAGCACAGCCTCCTTCTCCCCCCCAACGTCTGTATACAGCCCTGCAGCGTGCCTGCATAGAGCTCAATTTATGGATGGTGGAAACAGACACTGGGAGATTACACATCATAAAACACATATATGGCAATGCCAAAAAGCAGGTCATAGTGTGTCGGGGTTCAACATTAATTAAAAATAATAAGCTATGTCTGTGCTTCAACTTTCTCTGTGCTTCTGCTGAGGAGGGTGAAAATAGTTGGCATTTCTGCAAGCATGAGACTGTTTTCAATTTCCCCACTGCTAAGGAAGATTTCTGTTATTTGGCCCCTTTTTGAAACACTGAACCCCTGCCATAAATGTGCCAAATTCTAGTAGGCAAACTCTGCACCTTTCTGGGGTAGATTAACATGGTAACTTCTCAAAAAGCATGAGGACTGTGCAAAATGGTACCAAAGGTTTTAGGACATCCAGCCAAGCGAAACTACAGGGACAGGGCCTGTTAAGATGAGGATTCAGAAGATGTGTGAGCTGCTACTAAAAGGGTTAATCATGCTCCTCTCTACTCCGCAACATGATCCAGTGTGCTCAGCCCTGGCACTTGTCTCAGCCCAGAGAGCCAGTTCAGTTGTCTAAAACCTGTGGACAAATATTGTCCCATTTTGTGTCAATGTTAGCAGCACTGCCCTGCTCAGGACCAGGGCCATTCAATGAACCAGTCTCAAAGAGTTCTCTGGGTATTTTCTACTCAGGAGAAGACTTAATCTGAAGTTGTCACTCCTAATAATAACACCTCCAGTCATAACTAGAAGGGATAAGATTATGCTACAGCCCATGGCTTTTCAGCTAAAAATTAAAAAGAGGCTTTCATCTGTTTTCTTTCCAGCTCCCATTCTCTTTCTCTGGCATCCTGAGATATACTTGTTGTGTAGTGCAAGATAATCACCAGTTGTTGAGATAATTGTCATCTATGTACTCCGGATAATTTCTAACTATCTTTCAACCTTTGCCACCTCTCTGCATGCATACAGGTGTTTAGTAGCTTGCATATAATGTCTCTTTTGGTTTGCCATCACAAGGGGTGTGATGTAGGTGTCGGAAGGGATTTCAAACCAGTCTTCCTGTGGCTGTGGTGCACCTCAGATTCTATTTTGTATGTGTCTCTCTCACCAGGCTGTCAATACAAGACAAAATTGAGTGGCAGACTGTGGGGCAAATGCAACCCATAAACTGCTGCAGTGCTATGGAAACTTCACTTTGGTTGTTTTTGTGCACCACCGTGATGGGAGGTGCAGAGTCCAACCAGCCCCAATGCTCACACTGCATAGGTTTGTATTTTCTTCAGATTTGCCCTTTCAGAAGGTAGTTTACTTGGACAAAGAGGTGCCTTTGTCTCACCCTCGATTATGAAATTCAAATGACAGCCCTTTTGCCTTAGGTGCTGCTTCTGCTTTTCCTCTGCTTCTTTCATTTCTCCTCCCTGCTGCTACACTGGAGTGAATAATGCATTTTTTTGGCTAATTTCTGTGGATTAGGCTTCCAATTAATTCAAGCCAGTTTTTACAGACTCTGCCAAGTCACTTGGAATTATTGGGGCAGGGTGAGGGGATTTCCCATAATTTTTTTCCAGGTTAACTGCAAGAATTTAATGGAAACAAATTAGTCTTTTTTACACGTGAATATATACCATCAGTACGTACAGGATTTGTTTCAGCCCAAACTGAAAGCACAAATTACACTCTCTTCCTTTCTAAAAGGCCCAAACATGGTTTCACACCAACTGACAGTGGTAGTAATTAATGTGAAGGATCCCTGGGGTCTTTTAACCTCCTTTCTTAGCTTTTGATGGCTGAGACAGCCACAACCTGTGTGCCATTTAACTATCTATAAAACTGAGGGGGGAAAAGCATTGAAATACGACATTGGGTTTTCTTTAAACTCTCTAATGAGCTCTAGATAAAGCAGGGAGCCTTTTACTGGGGATTTTGAGAAACACTTTTTTCCCCTCAATTGTTCTCCCTAGAGCAAAGTGTTTCTCTCTCCTCCTAGACAGATGAAATCCAGGAACAGCTCCCACAAAAAGGAAGAGCACCGACTGTGTCAAACAGGATTGCATGGTAAAGATGTGCCATAGACTGGTTTACTCCTTTCATTGATCTGGTGCAGTTCGCCATGTCTATTCACATGCAAAAATGTGGCAGGAATTTTTCCTTTGCTTTTTTGTTTGTTGGCTGCAGATTTGCCAGCTACTCCAGGGTAGTTCAGAACTATTAGTTTATACAAATAATGCAGCTTTATGATATTTTACTTATATCGACTAATCCCTAAGAGAGGCAGTGATAACTACTAGTTGGACCTAAGGTTGGGAGCTAAATATTGCCACCAAACTGTGATACTGAACAAATCAGTCAGCTTTCTCAAACTCACATCTCTGTGTACTACCTCAGAAAGTTAGCATCCCTCCGGCAAAGCACTTTAATATCCTCTAACAATGGAGTTTGTTGGAAGTGTAAAAGGATATTAAAGGACCAGAGAGAATTTACTCTTAGTTTGATTTCCAGTTCAGGGATTTCAAGATACCAGCATAGGAGTGGCTCTTTTCTAAACATTCCAATGTGTTGTACCTTATATTATAACACCTCTTCAAAATACACACCTTAAAGAGATACTGCAGATGCAGAATGATGATTTCGTATGCTCAAATTAGGCCTGCCTACATCAGAGCTCTGCCAGACTCCTGAGAAAGCAGCCAGCAGATTAACCCTGCTCTGCTCTGTGTCATCCTCCAGAGCCACACAGCAGGATGAGATGGGTTTCTCCTCTGAGCTGACATTTTAGCATAAATTGCCAAAGAAAGTGGGTTGCACCTGGACACAAGGCTGAACTGTAGACAACAGGCATATGTTTCCTCTGCTTCACTGCAGGGGCAAGGAGTGCCTACAGTGGGCAGGGAGGGACAGCACAGAGCAAATAGCCAAGGATGGTGGGGCTTCACATTGCATCCCAAGCTCACTTAGCAGAGCCCCGGGTTTCATTTGCCCCTTTGAGCATGTGCTCACGCATGACCACAAGACCTCATCATCTCACATTTTCATTGCCAGTAAATGGGTAAACTGGTTCAAACGGAGCAAGAACTATATCAGAATAGCATGTACTTTTACTTCACTTTTCTCCATGTTCTGTCAAGTGTCTAAAATACACTCAGGCTGGAACCACAAGCACAGCACTAGAATCTTTTTACTGTATACCACTCTACGGCTGACAATGGAAACAGCGAAGCAGTGATGCCTTGAGCTCTGTGCCTTTTATTTATGCAATGCTCAGATTTACCAAAAGGGTCTCACAGAAATTTTTGACACAACCTTACCCTGGAGAAAACCAGAATTTCAGAGCTGACATCTGAAGCTAATTAAACATATATGAAACAATAGACACAAACCCACAGGAAGCAAAGGTTCTTCCTTGTGGAGCAACTTCCTCTCATCTTTTGTTTTAATCAG
>JAOEHY010031029.1:15801-27604 GCA_025447955.1 Psilopsiagon aurifrons
CCTGACCCAAACTGACCAAAGAGGTATTCCATACCACAGCACGTCATGCCCACTATATAAACTGGGGGCAGTTACCCTGAAGGGTTAGATCACTGCTCAGTTGGGTTGGGTATTGGTCAGTGCATGGTGAGCGGTTGTATTCTCTTCCCTTGTTACTTCCCTTATCACTATTATTATTGGTGGCAGCAGCAGTGGTTTGTGTTATAGCTCAGTTACTGTACTGATCTTATCTCAAACTGTGGGAGTTACATTCTTTTGATTCTCAACCCCATCCCTCCGGGAACTGGGGGGAGGAAGGGGGAGGGGGAGTGAGAGATTGCAAGGTTTTCTCTGAGTTACGGCTGGGCTTAAACACGACAGACATCATAGACATCTTAACTACAGCCAAAATTTTCAGTCTAGAATAATGAGACTCATCATGGGGGGTCTTGCAGTGATACAATCCTGACATTCACTAGTGCACTAGGAACCCTGTGGACATCAACAGGGAACAGAGCGTGCAGCAGTTAGGCCATAGGGAAGACAATCTTTGACACTTCAGCCATCCAAGGAGTTTGATTATGGCTTATGCTGCAGATCTGGAAAACCATATGCTACTAATTAACTCATAAACCTCAGTTTCTACAACATGTAAAAACTGATCAGAAAAGAAGAAGTTGCCACTTTAAGACACTTTTCTCTAAAGTTTTTTTTCAGGACAGACTGTGAAACAAAGGGATGGAAGCCACATAAAAGCTGAAAGTCAACAGCAGTTCTTTATTTCTGTAGCTCATCAATCACCTTTGGCAACTTTAGCAGCCAAAAATTACAGCTGAACATCTATTATACCAGAAATGTGCTGGTCTGCTTTCTCAGAGAGGGAAACAAGGAGTTCCACTCTCACAAAGAATGTGAGAGCCCACAGATAGATGCACATCAGTGTAAAATAAGCTAATTCTAGCTTTGAGGCTCAACAAAAGATATCTTCTTCAGTACAACCCACTGTTATGTGTTTTTCTTCTACAGATATGACTGGATTTGAGCTAACACTTTCTTTTTTTTTTTTTTTACCATACTGGAAGAAAGAAATTTAGAGAGAATTATTCAAAATTAGGTTAGAACTGAACGGGTTTCTGATTAAAACTTTATATTTTTTTCTTTGAAAACTAAAAAGTGCTGCCCCATAGTTACAGAAAAAGCTGCCTAAACTATAAACGTATCTCTTCAGGCAGGATAAGTTAAGTACCTAATCCTTCAGGGTGATCCAACTCCTTGCAAAGGGAACAGCACAAGGCTTTGATAACACTTAAGTGGTATTTTAGGAAGTTCAGTACTGAATAAGCTTGGATAAATCTCATAAACTGGGGCAAGTTTCAGAAGATAGATCCTTAAACATTACAAAGGACATTTTGTGACATTTAAGAAGACAACAACCAAAAAATATTAAAAGAAGCAAAAATCTCCTATTTCAATTTGATCCAACCCTGAGTCTTAACCCTGGATTTGTCAAACAGATGCTAGTAATTCACCCATTAGGAAGATAGTAGCCTTCCATAAAATCCTATGCTTATCAAAATTAAATGTAACCTTTCATTCCCTGGGGAGCAGATAGGTCTGCACTGCGAGGTGGCTCACTAGTTTTCTATAATCATTAAAACTGCAATTGAATAAATCAGGCAATCATATCATTTCCATATTGATTTTTGTAGTTATTTTGTGCCTTTTAAAATAAAAAACAGGCTCTTCTGTCATATATAAAACAACATTAAAATGCAACTGTTTAAGTCAAACACTTAATACATCTACAGAAGTATTCAGGGGCAGACAGAGTGCAGGGGGAGAAGAGGGAAGTAGAAAAGATACCTTCAGAAGGGCTATGAATAAAGTAAATTTAATGAGTTTTGCAGTCAGGGCCAAAAGACTTTATGGTTTCCTGTGCAGTGCCATGTCACCTTCCAGATTCCCCTAATTCTCCAAGTGCATACTGGAAGAAATTCTAGTTTGGGATAGCTAGAAAGAATATTTCAGCTGAGGCTTTAACATTAGCTACCAATAACTTGGGTCCTTTCCTAAGTGTTTATGAAAACATGAGCAAGTGCCCTTGAGAGCATTCCAAGTTCAAGTTTATTTACTTTACTGATTAGAATTAGATGTGCAGGGAATGGCTCTTGCAGGATAGGGGTGGAGGCATGGTGTTATAAAACAGAACAGCTTTTTAGCATTTACAGATCAAACATGACAGCTGAATCCATAACAAGCCTCTCTAAATTCCTAAAAACAGCATTTGGTGAGCCTGCAGCACTCCAAATCACCAGCTCATGCTCACACCTTAAGTAATTGATCAATACTAAACTATGAAGTCTCCAATTATTCTAAATATGCTTTGTTCTTGACAAGGTGCAATATATTTTCAAAGGATTGCGGGCTTTTCATATTAAGACACTGCAAACTTCAGAGATTTCAACACTTATCATTCTAATTGTGCGCAGAGGCAGACCGGATCTGAAGGCTGAATAACGTTGTTTTGAGGAACCTGTGTAGTCAGTTGTAACTGTGGTGGGTGTTCCTTCCTGGAGACAATTTAACACATAGCCTGTTTTGGCAAACTGCTTAAATAATGAACAACAGAGGAGAAAATGGGCTTTTAAAGAAGTTGCTAGCAAGTGTAAGGAAACTGTAGTGAGGACCTCTTTCATGACCTAGCTTGCAATTGAAGAGACAAATGTTGATGAACCTTTGTAAATGTGAAAAAAATATTTAAATACTGGACTAAGATGCATAGTCTGAATGATTGAGAGACTGGTTTTAATGCAGCTTTTGAAGGCTTTAGGACAAAAATTGTGTCAATCTCCTTCACGTGTAAAAGAAAACATCAGTTCATTTTCCTCTGTGATAATCAGTAAGAGAGAAGATCCTATATATTGCTAATGATAGATGACAATTGATACCTATATGCTAGACAATCAGACAAAGCGTAGCACTAAAATTTGTTAACAGTAAAGGTGACAGTATGAATCAGGAGATAAAAAACATGGAAGTTCTGAGCGCAAGAGCTGGATCACTGAAAATGCAATGTTTAGTGTGAGAGATGAAGGTGAAGCAGCTGCAGAAAATCTCTTATTGCTTCTGAAGACAGAGGATTCTGACAAAAAAAATAGTATCTCATTGATGTGGATCCTAAGATACACTAATTCTGGCCTTAGTTTGAAACCAGAAAGTTAGAACTTAAGATTTAGAGAATTTTCCAGAACATAAGGGCCTGAGAGTTAAGCCAAACAAACTTTTCACTTATTTATACATTTCATTTCTTTGTAATTGTATTTTTGTAAGCTTCACTAACCTTTATAAACTTGAGGGAAAGGTGCCATTTTACTGTAATCATATGACTAACTTCCTTTTGAATTTCAAAACACATTATTTGACACAACACATCAGTCAGTCACATTAAGGAGGTGGTGTGTGTTCCAGAGGTAGTATGAATAAACTAATATATGAAGTTGCCCTGGTAACTCCTAATTTGTTACTACATAACAAAATTACTTGCGTTTAAATGGCTATAAAACTTTTCTTGAGGCTGTTATAAAAACATACGTTTGTCATTTCGTTTTACTTTTCAAATTGAATACATATACTTGTGTGTGTATATGTATGCATTAAAGAGGAAAGATACTTTCCCAGCTTAAATTTACCTTTCTCATAGTTACATATCTTTAGGCTCTCATTGTGGAGAGCATCTTCTTCATGCAAAGGAAACTATGGTCCTCGTTGCTCTGGAAGAGAAGTCCTCCAGAACTCAGGCACTACAGTTGTAAAACAGCTAATAAGAGTTTTTAAAATTCCACTTTACTGGTCTCTATTGGACATTAGAATGAAAACATAATGCAAATGTAGGATTTTTATCCTATTTAGCCCAATTCTTATAGAAAGCCAGAAAGCTTCAATAAAGCTAGGAAGTGAAATAAGCGGTCTCATAGTTATCACTCACTGACTGTGAATAACACTCTTTAAACCATTTCATAATTTAAAATAAAGAGTAATAGATAAAATTAATTTTAAATAGATGTACATCTCCTCATTAAAAAATTAAAACCAACACCTTTAAAGTTGCTTCTTTCAATGCTTTTTAACAAAAAAGCCCAAATTCAAGAAAATGTTTTCATCAAATTTAACAAATAAAAAAGAACCTAATTTTAATCCAGTGACAATCTCAGAGTCTAACAATGAAGTAAAGCATCCATAATTCTATTTAACTCTGCTTGACGTGAAGGTTTTATTTTGTGATCATTTTAGTGCATAAACCCTGATGAATAATGGAATTTTAGAAAAAGAACCCCTATTGAGTCAAGCTTCATTGACATCTGACTGGTAGTCTAAAAGCCTGCAGTGAGGGTCCAAAGCAATGCATCATAGCCTCCCAGCAGGTCATTAAGGCATTACCCAATTAGAAAGCAAGGCTACAGAGCGACATTGTTCACAGCAGAGCAAACATAATTGATTTTTATTTCAACAGGGGGAGAACCTCCTTACTAAAGAGCTTTAGCATAATTTCTTATTTAGGAGAGGTTTAAAGAGATTTGCGCTGGAGTATTTAATTCCAAACCCTGGGACAGTCTCTGGCAATGTGTATAAATTAAGGGGCAGTTGACTTCACTCATTCATATTCAAAATAGAGACTCGCTTGTTGCTCAAAAGTAGCATGAAGATTTCTGAGCAATGGCATCCAACACCAGCTGTGCAGGGGCACAGTGCTTGGGCCCTCACAACCTTTATATGGTTCATGTAGCTATCAGCAAGCCAGTTTCCTGCTCTAAGATTTCTCTCCTAGGCATTTTAACATGCTAATACACTGTATGTAGTCAACAGCTCTTGAAGAGCACCGTGAAGATGGAATTTACTCCCAAGACATCTTCATCATCATTGATCTCCTCCTCATCTAATTGTTTCCCAACTGGTTGCTTTTGATCCCACTCTTCATGGGCACCACTGGGTATGAATGTTCAGCAACAATCAGAGGGTAGCAAGAACGGCTCCTAACAAATGACAACTTGGATATTCCCGATTTACTGTATTACAGTAACAGTGGAAAATGTTCCCCCTGGTATTTCTCATGAATAGCCTGCATTTCCTTTTACATATGATTAACATGAAGCCTTTTCTCATTTCAAGCCATGCAAGCTAAGGAAAATAAATAAATATTAAAGTGCTTTCACAAGCACCACACTCCAGCTTTGAAAGCAGTCAAATCATAAATTATATAAAGAATGTTTGTTTTAATTTACTTATAATCAGTGTCTCAGCAGCAACAAGGAACTTTTCATGAGAGTTTTTCTGTAGTCTTCACATTTAATGTCCACTGGGGAAGAGATAGCTGGAAAATGCCATAAAATCCTCACCTTTTACAAGACCTAAAGCAACATAACAAAAACTTTTACTGGAAATATTTGTAGATTACTATCTCCAAATGATGTATACAGTAGACTTGAAAAACTATATTCTTTTCCATTCCTTCTACTTCACTGTGCCAAATGAATCACTTTAAAAAACAAATAAAACTTTAAGGGATTTTACAGCTGCAAAGGCAGCAATCCAAGCAGTGAACTTCATATGCCAGGTCTATACCTAAGAATCATGTGACTTGTCTGTCCCTGATTTTCTATTTTCCATCCTGTTCCAACAAAAATAATTATAATTTTCAACTTGACTTATGCCTTAAACACTCTTTTTTTATTATTCTTAGTTAAAGAAAAGTAGGGGAAAAAAATTTTACATGGCACTTTCATTTCAAATCCTGCCAGCAATACAGTGACAATTTTATTTCCCTTGGTTGCTCACTAGCCTATTTCTCTATCTCAGTTAACTACTATCCTGAAATACAAGGAAAGCAAGAATGTAGTGTAAATAATTTTTATACAACTTATGTACTCAGATATATCACAAAGCTTGCAGCAGTAAGGGCAATTGAACAGTCATTTGTCTTACTTAGGAGCCCCTGATACAGATTGCCGCTCCTTAGTGTTAGTCACAACACCAACACACATCAAGGAAGTAGTCACTAACCCTGGAAAATTCTCCTGTAAATTTTATGCCCAAGACCAGCTGCTGATGAGTTTATCCATACATTCCTGGTTCAGTTCCCTTTTAATAGCGGTAGGATCAAAATCAATTTCTACTGTTGTGCAGATCAACACAAGCATAAAATTTCAGTAGCAGCAGCAATATATTGTGCACTGCTGCTTAGTCTAGCAGCAATGGAGCTAGTAAGTTTTTCTGAGGGCTGCCAAGTCACATTCAGTGCCCATTTCACAATAAGACCAGCATTCTCTCTTCCTCTTGTGTTAGAAGGACTACAGCTAAAATCAGCTTCTTTGGACTCTGCAGCAGAGATAAATTTACTGTCAACTGGCAGTCAATCAGATTATTCAAATCCATACGTATTTAACTGACTAAAGGATCTGCTCCTTCTATCACATCCATGCTTAAAAAAAAAATTTAAACTAATTGTGACAGAAACCATCAGTGCTTGAAGTGATGTGGTCACTTTTGTTAGCTACTACTACAGACTTGCTGCCTGTATCCCAGACTGTTTCAACTGAAGTGATTCTTGGGAGATAATCTTTGCTCACAAAGAAGCTCCTACCAACAGACCAGCCAATAAACTGCAAAGCCATGAGTAAAACATGTCCTTTCTAAGAAATAAGCTGGATTTATAAACATCCAAAAATGGTTCAGGATAAAGCTGATCCTTACTTTGAAAACAGCTTATCTGAGTCAGTGGTTCTCCACCCATTTGTGAAAATCTACATTTTTTTCTAGCTGCAACAAAGACCCCATATCATATAACAACAATCCTTTTCTCAGGCTTGTTATAACTGTCATATACCTCTTGAAAGCAATTATTGACAACTAGGGGTTTGTAGCCCCAAGTTTTGCAAGCACTGGCCAGGTAGTACACTGGATATATGTAACATGAGCACATATTGATCAAATTGATCTTGAAAGCATGTTATAGAATGTTAAACTTTGAACTTGCTGAACTCTTCACATTTAGACATGCCTTTACTCTGCAGCAGCTGCACAACTGAAGCAACAAACCTTCAGGGGTGCATTATGCAATAGGCAGTTTTCCAATATTACAAATATATGTTAGAAGAAAGAGTTCACATGCTAAAAGCCAGGTACAGGAAAATAAGCTTTCCAGCTTCAAGAAGGATAAGAGGAATGGTTTACATCTGGAACTAATAGGTCTCTAGACTTAATGAAAATAGGCAATGCTTGGTTTTTATGCTAGGTTAGAGTGTTTTGATTTGTAATGAGGAAAGAAAGTGTAGAGTACACTGTACATGGCCACATTCTCCCACAAGTGTGTGATATGTGGGCTTGAGAAATCAGGCTAATTTTAGAACTTTCACCTTGTTAAATGTTTCTGGAGTTTAACTTTGTAATAGGAGACATTCTGATATTACAGGCCTTGAACATTCCTCACCAGTGAGAAAACAGAGGGAAATGGTCTGAAAATTCAGTGCTTAAAATGTTAACTATAAATTATAGTGTAACTTCAGTCCTTTAAAAATGCTTAGTTTACTGGAGCATGTTGAAGGAGGCTGCGTATTTCTCCAAGGAAGAAATGCTGTAGTTTACCACAGTAGATCTGTATGCTGGCATTTATGTTCATGAACAGCTACTATTTAGTCTACAAAATCCTTCTCTAATAATCTGTAAATTGTCTGCTGAATTCTTAAAAATATATTTTGGAAAACCATCCAAATTCTTTGATTTTACATTTTACATAGTATCTCATAGCTCATAGTTCATCTTCTATAACATTCATCTACAAGCTCAGTGACTAGCTGTGTGTTCAATGTTTAACATGAATGGACGTTTTCTGTAGTATGTTAATTTGTATCTATACTAATTGAGAGAGTAATTTCCAGAGAGAGAGAGATGAGAGCATGAAAAGTCACTTGAACATTAAAAACTGTGAGGATTGACTAGGAAAGGAGTAAATTTCCAGGCATTAGAACTACTCATGAAAGTTCACCTCTAACAGAGCCTCTCTGTCTACTACTTCAAAAGCAATGCTGGAGGCAGAAAGCCAGGACCTGAGAGGCAAGTTGTATTACACTCATTTAAGAGGCCACAAACTTACTTCATGTATTTGCAGTAATTTTGGTAAGTATTTGCCTGAAATAGAAAAAGCAACCCACAATTCTTCAAATCAAAGCTGGCATTGCCCTGAGAGATGTTTTCTGATCTAAATGTGTCCAGGAAGACCCAAACTCTCTATCCAGATTTCTTCTCTGGAAATCAGAGTAACAGGCAGGATCTCTGATCATAGACCAAGGTCCTTTTATAGTAAATGCCACACTGATTCAGAACAAAAATGACTTATGACAGAAACAATGGGACAGCATGGAAAATATCTCCTAAGTGGAATCTTAGCTTTCCTTCAGTGTCCTTCAAAACACCAACAAAAATCATTAGATGAGCCAGCAAGAAAAGTGACTCAAAAACTTAATGTTATCAGATTGAAGGCTGTGTGTTTAATCAACATTAACAGACTGAAAAGCTTTTGAGGAAAATCACTCTTGCCTTTCCCTCCTTCCCCACTACATCTTCCCCTACTGATGGATGCAAGCATGGATTTTCTGACCATTTTTTTGTGGATGGGGTGGGGGGAGTACGTCTCTATTATTTCTGAAGCCCTTTCTAATAGTAAAAATATACCAACAGAAAATTTTGGTTTTTTTGATCACCTCAAAACTTTGTAACAATTCTTTGAATTCATAAAACTGGAAGTCAGCAAATACTGAGGTGGAAAAAAGCATTATTTGATGCCTGTAAACTCACTTCCACAACCACAGCATCCTCCTTAGACTCCTTACCTCTCAAAAACCATAGACTGGCATCTACATATGAAGAAATTACATTTAATGAAGCAAGTACAATCTTACATTGCATGAAGAAAACATCCTGCTTTTCGAAAAGAAAAAAGAAATCAAACGGGATTTTGAGCAGCTGAAGTAAATGTATTTTCCAGTAAAATCTCATTCTGAAGGTAAATACAGCTAATCTGATCACCTTACCTCATATTTTAACTGCGTTTTAAATAATCAATATTCAAAGACACAGTAAGGCAGAGACCTCTTCAACACCTATTTAGTAGCTTTGTCAAACTGTCAGTTAATTTCATGCTAAGCTTTCCCTAAAGTGGAGTAGAAAACAGAAGAGGTAACTATAGGGTATGTTAGAAGTTTCTGTAGCAATCCTACCATTGAAACAAACCAATTCACGATAAATTTATTCACTTCAACAGGCTGCCAGTATTTTCACTTGTTACATTCACAGATACTCAGTGAAAAGATACAGTAAGGCTCATTTTTCTCTTTGGTGTTTCATGACTAAAATCTTCATGCTGAACTGTCAAAATTTTCAGATTTAGGAAATACACAATGTCCAATACTTTTATGTACAGAGAGAAACCACGACCGATGTTGACTATTTAACTCCGTATTAAGAAAATGTGCAAAAAATGAGGTCTAGCCACACAATACTACCAGTAATAAAGCAGAAAAGCACTCTTTCCTTTAGCTTATTACAGAATAATTGAAGAAGAGATGTCACTGAGAAGTATTTCTGATCATGCAGTCCAAGTCTCTTTAAGTGGTACAATAAGGACTATCCTGTAGCCCCATAGAAAGCAGATGTCATGCTAATGACCCAGGCCTGCAAGCGTTTGAACCTGCAGTGCCATGTTCAAAGTTCATTGATGTCAAAGCACATCTGTCATCTGCCCTGACTTTAAACAAGGTCCATAAAAAACATCAAGCATGAAAGTTGTCAGGAGTCAAATGGGGCCTTTCTTGTGAATGAAGATAGTTGAGAATACGTTTGACTAAAATAATTTCAAGCCTGAGTTCACAGAAAGAGGCCAGACTCTTCTTAAGAGGTTGTCAGAAATTGGTGCACCATTCTTAGTATCTATAAGCATGAACATGAATATATTTTCAAAAACTGGAATATTAGGCCAAATTTTATCTAAAGTAGAAGAGGGAGAAAGCAAGGCAGAAAATGTTACCAAACTCCTGACCCTTACTAAATATTTACATTATAATTTTGCAACTTTTCCCTGTATATAGTTACACAAACTATATAAATATTTTAATCATTTACCACTGTAAATAGATGGTCATAGTAATTTTTATGTTTCCCATGTTCTCCCAGGAGTTTCAGGAATACACATGGGATGATATTCAGGGGGAATAGATTTTAATATTACACATTTTTCAACTTCTAAGCATAGCAAGTGAGTTATCCCCATCTGATGAGAAATACACCATATCCCCAGGACTTCTATTCATTTACACCTTACGAAGTATTGACAAAAATATTTTTAATCCAGAAATACCTACAAAGACACTCATGAAACTTACAACTGTCTGAGCAATTTGCTGAAAGTCCTATATTTCAATAAATTATGCATTAGGATTTATTTTCCATAACTAAGTATCACACATATATTACTGACAAATGCTAGTGAAATCTGACAGCTGAAAACATCTGTCGTCCCATGCTTATACATCTTAATTTTCCTTCTTCAGCTTGTCTGTATTTCTCAAAATTAACTACGCCAAGTGGCTTAAGGATACAGTATATTTGATTAATGCCATACAAAACAGAGCTGTATGGCATATCATACGCTTCAAAAGGATACAGAACATGATTTCCAAGGCTGGAATTGTCTCAGTAAGAACACCAGCTTTTTATGCCCACGGCTAATGAATTTATCTTCCGAAATAAATGTATCTTTTGGACTTGGATCAATGCATGCCTTAATTAAAAGCACGTTTCTGTAGAGGCATCTAACTGGAACACATGAAGGCCCTATTTAAATTGGAAAAGAACGGTATAAACCAGTATGGCTTTTAAAACTAACTGCTTCCAGGTGCAAAGAGAATGGAAGTTTAGTGCTGTTTCCAACTTAGTGCTTGAATGACTTTGTTCTTGAAAGTGCAAGGTTTCCCTCATTCTCAATTTTATGACTGCAGGTTTCTATGTTGCATAACACCCTATAACAGAGCACCAAAGGGCTTAGTTTTATTGTTTTGCTTCACTTTATTGACTGCATGTTTTATTCAGCTAATATGTGCCATAGAGGCAGCCAGTAACATCTCAATTACAACACCAGGGCTCTTCCTTCTCTGTAAATTACCACCTTCAATCTGCAATTTATTATATTCACACGCAGGTGTTAAAAGGCAAGAAAAAAGGGTCGAGAGAAGTCAGGGTTAAAATAGACTTTTAAAGCATTACAACTGGAAAAGCTTTTTTCCCAGGTAATCCTCCACAGCTAAACACATTCCAGCATATGATATTTATGCTGTGGCAAGCCACCAAGCACCAGAAACTATTGCATAGAAATGGGTGTGAGAAAGTTCAAATCTAAATAAAAACTCCTCCAGAGTTTGATCAGAGCTGGATCTGGTATTTCACTTTACTCATTTCTACTGTTGTGCATCCCTGTTGGAGAGCCAAAGAGACTTTGGCAATGCAACAAGTATACAAGCAAGAAATTGGCACTCACTACAGCTTATTCAATGTCCTGCATATTAAGGCTTGTTTTACTAAGGAGGAGAATGCTGAACAGGATGACATTAGAAGTCTTCATGGTTCTTTTTGTAATGCCATTGGATTCTTCTATTCCCACAAGGGCAAATAGACTGGCCATCTTAGCATTAGAGACAGATGCAATCTTTTCCTGCTGATCAAAAATATGCTGAGCTGGCCGGGCAATGGGAGAGAGGTTAGGAGATCAGAGACAAGAAAC